>JAQMYR010000061.1:519903-579727 GCA_028536675.1 Aphelocoma californica
CCGGGATGCCAAAAATCCACCTGGGGACCCCAGAAATCATCCCCGGGAGCCCGAAAATCATCCCCGAGACCTCAAAAATCCACCCCGGAGCCCGAAAATGCCCCCCGGGACCCCAAAAATCATCCCCGGGACCTCAAAAATCCACCCGGGAGCCTGAAAATGCCCCCTGGGACCCCAAAAATCATCCCCGGGACCTCAAAAATCCACCCCGGGAGCCTGAAAATTCCCCCTGGGATCCCGAAAATGCCCCCCGGGATGCCAAAAATCATCCCCGGGACCCCAAAAATCCATCCCAGGACCCCAAAAATGCCCCCCGGGACCCCAAAAATGCCCCCCGGGAGCCCGAAAATCCCCCCTGGGACCCCAAAAATCCCCCCTGGGATGCCAAAAATCCACCCCGGGACCTCAAAAATCCCCCCCGGGACCCCAAAAATTCACCCCAGGACCCCGAAAATGCCCCCCGGGACCCCCAAAAATGCCCCCAGGACCCTGAAAATCATCCCCGGGACCCCAAAAATCCCCCCTGGGATGCCAAAAATCCCCCCCGGGACCCCAAAAATCCCCCCCAAGACCCCCAAACTCCCCCTGGAGATGCCAAAAATCCTCCCCGGGCTCCCCAAAATTCTCCGCGAGATCCGGAAACGGCCCCGAGATCCCCAAAATCCCGCCCGGGACTCCCAAAATCACCTCGGAGATGCCGAAAATCCCCCCCGGGACCCCGAAAATCCCCCCCGGGACCCCGAAAATCCCCCCCGGGGCCGGGTCAGCCGCCTGCGGAGCCGCTTCGGCCCCGGGAGCGCCGAGGGTCCCCGGGGAGGGGACGAGGGCCGGGGCTCGGTGGCCACCGCGGGGCCAGCGGAGGGTCAGGGGTCAGCCAAGGGCGTGGGGAGGGCGGTGACCCGTGGGGTGGTCAAGGGTGTGGGGCCAGCGGAGGGACAAGGGACGGCCGGAGGCCACGTGGCGACCACCGGTGTGGGGCCAGCTGAGGGCCAGGGGGTGGCCGAGACCCTCGGGCCGGTCAAGGGACAGGGAGTGACCACTGGTGTGGGGCCAGTGGAGGGCCAGGGGCCGGTCAAGGGACAGGGAGTGACCACTGGTGTGGGGCCAGTGGAGGCCCTCGGGCCGGTCAAGGGACAGGGAGTGACCACTGGTGTGGGGTCAGTGGAGGGCCAGGGGCCGGTCAAGGGACAGGGAGTGACCACTGGTGTGGGGTCAGTGGAGGCCCTCGGGCCGGTCAAGGGACAGGGAGTGACCACTGGTGTGGGGCCAGTGGAGGGCCAGGGGCCGGTCAAGGGACAGGGAGTGACCACTGGTGTGGGGTCAGTGGAGGCCCTCGGGCCGGTCAAGGGACAGGGAGTGACCACTGGTGTGGGGCCAGTGGAGGCCCTCGGGCCAGTCAAGGGACAGGGAGTGACCACTGGTGTGGGGCCAGTGGAGGCCCTCGGGCCGGTCAAGGGGATGGTCAAGACCTGGGAGGCGGCCGAAGGACGGGGAGGACCGGCGACAACGGGGGCGGGGCGAGGGACGGTGAACGGCCACGAGCCCGCGGGGCCACCCAAGACCCCCGGGACCCCCTCGCTGACCACCAGCGCCCCTCCCTCGTCGCCGCTGTCGCCTCCCCCTCCCCCCTCGGTGCCACCTCCGCGCTCCGAGGGCGGGGCCGCGGTGTCGCCGCCGGGGGGGGCGGGGGCGGTGGCTGTCCCTCTGTCCGGAGCCGCTGTCCCTCTGTCCGGAGCCTCTGTCCCCCTGTCCAGCAGCTCTGTCCCCGTGTCCGGAGCCTCTGTCCCCCTGTCCGGAGCCTCTGTCCCTCTGTCCAGCAGCTCTGTCCCCGTGTCCAGCAGCTCTGTCCCCGTGTCCGGAGCCTCCGTCCCTCTGTCCAGCAGCTCTGTCCCCGTGTCCAGCAGCTCTGTCCCCCTGTCCAGCAGCTCTGTCCCCGTGTCCAGCAGCTCTGTCCCCGTGTCCGGAACCTCTGTCCCCCTGTCCAGCAGCTCTGTCCCCGTGTCCGGAGCCTCCGTCCCTCTGTCCAGCAGCTCTGTCCCCGTGTCCGGAGCCTCTGTCCCCGTGTCCGGAGCCTCCGTCCCTCTGTCCAGCGGCTCTGTCCCCGTGTCCGGAGCCTCCGTCCCCCTGTCCAGCAGCTCTGTCCCCGTGTCCGGAGCCTCCGTCCCTCTGTCCAGCGGCTCTGTCCCCGTATCCATGCGGGGGGGGTCGCCCCGCCGGGACCCTCCGTGTCCCCCCCCGTGTCCCCACCCTGCCCTGCAGCGTCGCAGCGGCAACACCATCACGGTGCGGCCCCGCCGCGGGACCGGCGCTGTCGCCGGCGCTGTCGCCGAGGTCGGTGGCGGTGTCGCCGCGCCGGTGGCACCCCCCGAGCCCCCCCCGGGACCCCCCAAGAAGCGCTACCCCACGGCCGAGCAGATCCAGGTGATCGGGGGCTACCTGGCCCTGCCCCGCTCCTGCCTGGCCAAGAGCGACCCCCACCGCAAGAAGGTACCCGTGTGTCGCTTGTGTGTCACCTGTGTCACTTGTGTGTCACCTGTGTCACCTCCCTGTCACCTCTGTCCCCGCCCCCCCTCCCCCGTCCTCGTGTCCCCGCGCTTTTGGTCCTCGAGGGTCTCTTTTGTGTCCCCGAGGGTCCTCTCTGGGTCACCTCCCTGTCCCCCCTGGGGTCACCTGGGGTCACCTGGGGTCACCTGGGGTCACCTCCCCGTCCCCTGGGTCCCCAAGGGTCACCTCCCTGTCCCCCTGGGGTCACCTGGGTCACCTGGGGTCACCTGGGTCACCTGGGCCACCTCCTGTCCCCCCTGGGTCCCCAAGGGTCACCTGGGGGTCCCCTCTGTCCTCTGGGTCCCCAAGGGTCATCTGGGTCCCCTCCCTGTCCCCAAAGGTCACCTGGGGGTCCCCTCTGTCCCCCCTGGGTCCCCTCTGTCCCCCCCCCGTCCCCCCCCCGCCCCTTTTTGTCCCCCTGTGTCCCCTCCCCCCCTTGTCCTCTCGGCTCCCCTCAGTGTCCCAAGGCCCCCCCCCTCCTGTCCCCTCCCCCCCCCGATTTGGGGACAGGGACAAGGGGGGGGGTGTCACCCCACCCCTCCCCCCACCTCGGGCGTTACCCAGAATCCTCCGGGCCCCCCCCCAAAAAAACAGGAACCGCGGGTGGGGGAGGGGCAGGAAGTGGCTCCCGCGGTGGCCGCGAGGGGCCCCTCCCCCACCCTCCCCATCCCCCCCCTCCTCAAATTCCCATCCCCCTCCCCCCCCCACCAAAACTCCCTCCCCTCAAAATTCCCACAAAATTCCCCAATTCCCCTCCCCCCACCCCATTAATTACAATTAAAGCCGAGGGTGGGGGCAGGGATTAATTACCGTTAATTACCGTTAATTACCGTGGGGAGGGGGGGGAGGGGACATAGGGTGCCCCCAGGGTGTCCCCAACACCCCCGAAGTCCCCAAAATCCCCCCAATGTCCCCCCAAAAATCCCCTCAATGTCCCCCCAATGTCCCCCCAATGTCCCCCCTTTGTCCCCCCGATGTCCCCAATGTCCCCCCAATGTCCCACTGCCCCCCCAATGTCCCCAATGTCCCCCAATGTCCCCCCAATGTCCCCCCAATGCCCCCCCAATGCCCCCAATGTCCCCAATGTCCCCAGTGTCCCCCAATGTCCCCCCAATGTCCCCAATGTCCCCCCAATGTCCCCCCAATGTCCCCCCAAGCCCCCCAAGCCCCCCTTTATCCCCAGTGTCCCCCCAATGTCCCCCAATGTCCCCAGTGTCCCCCCAATGTCCCCCCAATGTCCCCCCAATGCCCCCAATGTCCCCCAATGTCCCCCCCAAGCCCCCCAAGCCCCCCTTTATCCCCAGTGTCCCCCCAATGTCCCCAATGCCCCCCAAGCCCCCCAAGCCCCCAATGCCCCCTGTGCCCCCCAAGCCCCCCAATGCCCCCCAAGCCCCCAAGCCCCCCAAACCCCTCAATGCCCCCCAAGCCCCCCAATGCCCCCTGTGCCCCCCAAGCCCCCCAAGCCCCCCAAGCCCCCCCAATGTCCCCAAGCCCCCCAATGTCCCCAATGCCCCCCAATGCCCCCTGTACCCCCAAATGTCCCCCAAGCCCCCAAGCCCCCCAAGCCCCCCCAATGCCCCCCAAGCCCCCTGTGCCCCCCAAGCCCCCCAATGTCCCCCAAGTCCCCCAATGCCTCCTGTGCCCCCCAAGCCCCCCAATGCCCCCTGTGCCCCCCAAACCCCCCAAGCCCCCCAATGCCCCCTGTGCCCCCCAAACCCCCCAAGCCCCCAAATGCCCCCAAGCCCCCCAAGCCCCCCAATGCCCCCCAAGTCCCCCAATGTCCCCAAGCCCCCCAAGCCCCCCAATGCCCCCTGTGCCCCCCAAGTCCCCCAATGTCCCCCCAAGTCCCCCAATGCCCCCTGTACCCCCCAAGCCCCCCAAGCCCCCCTGTACCCCCCAATGCCCCCTGTGCCCCCCAAGCCCCCCAATGCCCCCAATGCCCCAATGTCCCCCAAGCCCCCCTTTATCCCCAGTGTCCCCAAGCCCCCCAATGCCCCCCAATGCCCCCCAATGTCCCCCCAAGTCCCCCAATGCCCCCAAACCCCCCAAGCCCCCCTTTATCCCCAGTGTCCCCAGTGTCCCCAATGCCCCCTGTGCCCCCTGTGCCCCCTGTGCCCCCCAAGCCCCCCAATGTCCCCAAGCCCCCCCAATATCCCCAAGCCCCTCAATGCCCCCCAAGCCCCCCAATGCCCCCTGTGCCCCCCAAGCCCCCCAATGCCCCCCCAATGCCCCCTGTGCCCCCCAATGCCCCCTGTGCCCCCCAAGCCCCCCAATGCCCCCCCAATGCCCCCTGTGCCCCCCAAGCCCCCCAATGCCCCCCCAATGCCCCCTGTGCCCCCCAATGCCCCCTGTGCCCCCCAAGCCCCCCAATGCCCCCCAAGCCCCCCAAGCTCCCCAATGCCCCCTGTACCCCCCTGTGCCCCCCAAACCCCCTGTGCCCCCAAATGTCCCCAAGCCCCCCAATGCCCCCTGTGCCCCCCAAGCCCCCCAATGCCCCCTGTGCCCCCCAAGCCCCCCCAATGCCCCCTGTGCCCCCAAATGTCCCCAAGTCCCCCCAATGCCCCCTGTGCCCCCCAATGCCCCCTGTGCCCCCCAAGTCCCCCCAATGCCCCCTGTGCCCCCCAATGCCTCTTGTGCCCCCCAAGCCCCCCAATGTCCCCAAACCCCCCAAGCCCCCCAATGTCCCCAAGCCCCCCCAAATGTCCCCAAGCCCCCAATGCCCCCTGTGCCCCCCAAGCCCCCCAATGTCCCCAAACCCCCCAAGCCCCCCAATGTCCCCCAAGCCCCCCCAATGCCCCCTGTACCCCCAATGCCCCCAAGCCCCCCAAGCCCCCCAATGCCCCCTGTGCCCCCCAAGCCCCCCAATGTCCCCCAAGCCCCCCCAATGCCCCCTGTGCCCCCCAAGCCCCCCAATGCCCCCCAAGCCCCCCCAATGCTCCCCAATGCCCCCTGTACCCCCCTGTGCCCCCCAAACCCCCTGTGCCCCCAAATGTCCCCAAGCCCCCCTGTGCCCCCCAAACCCCCCAAGCCCCCAAATGCCCCCTGTGCCCCCCAATGCCCCCTGTGCCCCCCAAGCCCCCATATGCCCCCTGTGCCCCCCAAGCCCCCCCAATGCCCCCTGTGCCCCCAAATGTCCCCAAGTCCCCCCAATGCCCCCTGTGCCCCCCAATGCCCCCTGTGCCCCCCAAGTCCCCCCAATGCCCCCTGTGCCCCCCAATGCCCCCTGTGCCCCCCAAGCCCCCCAATGTCCCCAAACCCCCCAAGCCCCCCAATGTCCCCCAAGCCCCCCCAATGCCCCCTGTACCCCCAATGCCCCCAAGCCCCCCAAGCCCCCCAATGCCCCCTGTGCCCCCCAAGCCCCCCAATGTCCCCCAAGCCCCCCCAATGCCCCCTGTGCCCCCCAAGCCCCCCAATGCCCCCTGTACCCCCCAAGCCCCCCTGTACCCCCCAATGCCCCCTGTACCCCCCAATGCCCCCTGTGCCCCCCAAGCCCCCCAAACCCCTCAATGCCCCCCAAGCCCCCCAAGCCCCCCAATGCCCCCTGTGCCCCCCAAGCCCCCCCAATGTCCCCAAACCCCCCAAGCCCCCCAAGCCCCCCAATGCCCCCAATGCCCCCTGTGCCCCCCAAGCCCCCCAATGTCCCCAAGTCCCCCAAGCCCCCCAAGCCCCCCAATGCCCCCTGTACCCCCAATGCCCCCAATGCCCCCCAATGCCCCCTGTGCCCCCCAATGCCCCCAAGCCCCCCAAGCCCCCCAAGCCCCCCAATGCCCCCTGTACCCCCCAAGTCCCCCAATGTCCCCAAACCCCCCACGCCCCCCAATGCCCCCCAAGCCCCCCAATGCCCCCTGTACCCCCTAATGCCCCCTGTGCCCCCCAATGCCCCCAAGCCCCCCAATGCCCCCAAGCCCCCTGTACCCCCCAAGCCCCCCCAATGCCCCCTGTGCCCCCCAAGCCCCCAATGTCCCCCAAGCCCCCCCAATGCCCCCTGTACCCCCAATGTCCCCAAGCCCCCCAAGCCCCCCAATGCCCCCTGTGCCCCCCAATGCCCCCCAAGCCCCCCAATGCCCCCTGTGCCCCCAAGCCCCCCAATGCCCCCCAAGCCCCCCAAGCCCCCCCCAATGCCCCCTGTGCCCCCCAAACCCCCTGTGCCCCCAAATGCCCCCAATGTCCCCCAAGCCCCCCAAGCCCCCCAAGCCCCCCAAGCCCCCCAAGCCCCCCCAATGCCCCCTGTGCCCCCAAGCCCCCCAATGCCCCCTGTACCCCCCTGTGCCCCCCAAGCCCCCCAATGCCCCCTGTACCCCCAATGCCCCCAATGCCCCCTGTGCCCCCAAGCCCCCCAATGCCCCCTGTACCCCCCTGTGCCCCCCAAGCCCCCCAATGCCCCCTGTACCCCCAATGCCCCCAATGTCCCCTGTGCCCCCCAAGCCCCCCAATGCCCCCTGTACCCCCAATGCCCCCAATGTCCCCTGTGCCCCCCAAGCCCCCCAATGCCCCCTGTACCCCCCAAGCCCCCCAAGCCCCCCAATGCCCCCTGTACCCCCCAATGCCCCCAAGCCCCCCAAGTCCCCCAATGTCCCCAAGCCCCCCAAGCCCCCCAATGCCCCCCAAGCCCCCCAAGCCCCCCAAACCCCTCAATGCCCCCCAAGCCCCCCAAGCCCCCCCAATGCCCCCCTGTGCCCCCCCAGCTGAAGATCTGGTTCAGCGAGCGGGACCTCGAGAGAACCTTCTCGTACCCGTCCGAGGGGGCGGCGCTGGCGGCCTGGGGCCCCCCCGAGGACCCCCCCGCGACCCCCCGGGACCCCCCGAGCGCCGCCAGGACCCCCCCGAGGAGGAGGAGGAGGAGGAGGAGGAGGAAGAGGAGCCCCCTCCCCCCGTGCGGGGGCTGCCGGGGGGGCTGCGGGGCCGCGCCCTCCTCGTCGGTGGGTTTTGGGGTTTGGGGGGGGGGGGTTTGGGGGGGGATTTGGGGGCCTGAGGGGTCTTGGGAAGGGGTTTTGGGGGGATTTGGGGTGGTTTGGGGGGGATTTGGGGGCCTGAGGGGTCTTGGGAAGGGGTTTTGGGGGGATTTGGGGTGGTTTGGGGGGGATTTGGGGGCCTGAGGGGTCTTGGGAAGGGGTTTTGGGGGGATTTTGGGATTTTGGGGTCCTGGGGGGTCTTGGGAAGGGGTTTTGGGGGGATTTTGGGGGTTGTGGGGGTCCTAGGGGGTCTTGGGAAGGGGTTTTGGGGGGGTTTTGGCGGGAATTTGGGGTGGTTTGGGGGGTCTTGGGGGGGTTGGGGTCCTGAGGGGTCTTGGGAAGGGGTTTTGGGGGGATTTTGGGGATTTTGGGGTCCTAGGGGGTCTTGGGAAGGGGTTTTGGGGGGATTTTGGGGGTTGTGGGGGTCCTAGGGGGTCTTGGGAAGGGTTTTGGGGGGGTTTTGGCGGAATTTGGGGTGGTTTGGGGGGTCTTGGGGGGGTTGGGGTCCTGAGGGGTCTTGGGAAGGGGTTTTGGGGGGATTTTGGGGATTTTGGGGTCCTAGGGGGTCTTGGGAAGGGGTTTTGGGGGGGGTTTTGGCGGGATTTGGGGTGGTTTGGGGGGGATTTGGGGTCCTGGGGGGTCTTGGGAAGGGGTTTGAGGGGGATATTGGGGTGATTTGGGGAGGTTTTGGGGTCCTGGGGGGTCTCGGGAAGGGTTTTGGGGGGTTAATGGTGGATTTTGGGGGATTTTGGGGGGATTTTGGGGGTTTTGGGGTCCTGGGGCGCTCTCAGGAAGGGCTTTGAGGGGGTTATGGGTGAATTTTGGGGGGATTTTTTGGGGATTTTGAGGGTTTTGGGGGGTTATTGATGGATTTTGGGGGGATTTGGGGGATTTTTGGGGTGATTTGGGGGGTTTTGGGGTCCTGGGGACCTCTCAGGAAGGGCTTTGAGGGGGTTATGGGTGGATTTTGGGGAATTTTGGGGATTTTGGGGTGATTTGGGGGGTTTTGGGGTCCTGGGGTGCTCTCAGGAAGGGGCTTTGAGGGAGTTATGGGTGGATTTTGGGGGATTTTGGGGGGATTTGGGGGGATTTGGGGTCCTGGGGCGCTCTCAGGAAGGGGCTTTGAGGGGGTTATGGGTGGATTTTGGGGAATTTTGGGGATTTTTGGGGGGATTTGGGGGGTTTTGGGGTCCTGGGGCGCTCTCAGGAAGGGCTTTGAGGGGGTTATGGGTGGATTTTGGGGGATTTTGGGGATTTTGGGGGGATTTGGGGGGTTTTGGGGTCCTGGGGCGCTCTCAGGAAGGGCTTTGAGGGGGTTATGGGTGGATTTTGGGGAATTTTGGGGATTTTGGGGGGATTTGGGGGGTTTTGGGGTCCTGGGGCGCTCTCAGGAAGGGCTTTGAGGGGGTTATGGGTGGATTTTGGGGTGATTTTGGGGGTTTTGGGGTCCTGGGGCGCTCTCAGGAAGGGCTTTGAGGGGGTTATGGGTGGGATTTTGGGGGGATTTCAGGGCAAATCGGGGGTCCCTAACCCTGTCCCCCCCTCACCCCCCCCCCCATTTCTCCCCTCCCCCAGACGAGTCCTGCCGTCGGTAACCCCGGCCCAGCCCCCGGGACCCCCCCGCGGGACCCCCCAGGACCCCCCAGCGCCGGCGATGGGGGAGGGGCTCCGGCCTCGTGGGACCCCCCCCGGAGGGGCAGGACAGGGATGGACACTCGGACAGAGACCCTCAGACCCCCCCCCCAAACCGCTCTTGGGTGGGGGAGGGGTGGTCCAGGACATTCTTCCCACCCTGGCGGGGTCTGGGGGGGGTCTTTTCACCCCATTTTGTAGCTTTTTTAGTACCGGGGGGGGGAGGGGTTTTTAATTATCCCTAACGAGGGTTTTTTTAGCCTAATTAAGGGCTTTTTATAACGGGGGGGGGGGGCGATTTTGTCAGTATTGGGTCAACCGGAGCTGTCCCAGTTTGGACTGGGCCAGGCCCAGTTTGGACTGGACGGGGGTGGGGGGCCAAAGCCGTGGCAGTATTTTGGGGGGGGGGAGGGGGAGGGGGGGGCAAAGCTGCTTTGAAGGGGGGGGGTTGGGGGGATGGGGAGGGGGCGAATTTGGGGGGGAGAGGGCGAAAAATGGCATAGGATGGAGTAGGCCGAAGCCTGCGGCCTGTTCTTGTTGCCGTGGCAACGAAGCCTGCGGCCTGTCTACTCCCAAGGCCTGCTTCTGTCACCGTGACAACGAAGCCTGCGGCCTGTGTACTCCCAAGGCCTGCTTCTGTCACCACGACAAGGAAGCCTGCGGCCTGTGTACTCCTGAGGCCTGCGACTGTCGCCATGGCAACAGTTGGCAGCCTGTGGCCTGCTGCTGTTGCTGTGGTAACAAAGCCTGTGGCCTGTGTACTCCCGAGGCTTGAGGCCTGCTCCTGTTGCCGTGGCAACAAAGCCTGGGGCCTACCTGCTCCCAAGGCCTGCTCCTGTTGCCGTGGCAACGAAGCCTGTGGCCTACGTACTGCTAAAGCCCGCGGCCTGTTTCCATTGCCATGGCAACGAAGCCTGCGGCCTGCTCCTGTAACGATGGCAACGAAGCCTGCGGCCTGCGTACTGCTAAAGCCTGTGGCCTGCTCCCGTCGCCATGGCAACGAAGCCTGCGGCCTGCGTACTCCTAAAGCCTGCAGCCTGCTCCCGTCGCCATGGCAACGAAGCCTGTGGCCTGCTCCTGTCACCATGGCAACGGAGCCTGCGGCCTGTGTACTGCTAAAGCGTGCGGCCTGCTCCAGTCACCATGGCAACGAAGCCTGCGGCCTGCTCCTGTCGCCGTGGCAATGGAGCCTGCAGCCTGCGTACTGCTAAAGTGTGCGGCCTGCTCCTGTCGCCATGGCAACGAAGCATGCGGCCTGCGTACTGCTAAAGCCTGTGGCCTGCTCCCGTTGCCATGGCAACGAAGCCTGTGGCCTGCTCCTGTAACGATGGCAACGAAGCCTGCGGCCTGTGTACTGCTAAAGCCTGCGGCCTGCTCCCGTCGCCATGGCAACAAAGCCTACGGCCTGCGTACTGCTAAAGCCTGCGGCCTGCTCCCGTTGCCATGGCAACGAAGCCCCCCGCGTGCTGCTGCTTGGCCGAGCTGTATCGCGACGGTGACAATAAACGCCGACGTCGGCTGTTGTGAGCCCGGCTGGTGACACCGGGGACGGGTGAAGGGGGGGGGACACGAAAACCGTGGAAAATCCACCCAAAAACACCAATAACAGAGCCCAAAAAAGCTCCAAAAAAAAAAAAGCCTAAAAAAGGCTCCCAAAAAAACCTCAAAAAGTCCCAATCCCGGCGACCACAAACTTCGGGATTCGGGGCACCCCAAGGAGTTTGTGAGGGGAAAAAAGGGGGTTTTTCATGAAAATGGGGATTTTTCATAAAAAAGGGATTTTCAGGGGAAAAATGATGGGTTGAAGGGAGAAAAAAAAAAGGATTTTCTGGGGGGAAAAGGGTGATTTTATTGGGAAAAAAGAGAATTTTTGAGGAAAAAAGGGGGTTCTGGGAGAAAAAAGTTGCATTTCTGAGGAAAACGAGCGGATTTGCCTAAAATCGGGGTGTCCTGAGGAGGAAAAAAATTTGAGTTTTTTGGGCGGATTTGGGATTATTTTTTGGGGAGGAAAAAAAAGCGGATTTTTGGGGTAAAACCGCCGCTTTCTGGGGTGGGTTTTTTTTTTGGCGGCAAAAACAACGTTTTGAGGCAAAACCCGGAAAATTTTTGAGGGGAAAAGAAACGATTTGAGGACCCCCCCCTCAAAAAACAAAACAACAACAACGAAAGACTCCCCTCGAAAAAAACCCCAAATTCGAAATATATTAAATGTTAACAAAAAAGCTCCATTTTAGCCCCAAAATGCCCCGGAGCCCCTCCCCCACTCAGGGCCCCGCTGCGGGAGGCCGAAGGGCGCGCAGGGAGGATGAGGATGAGGATGAGGATGATGAGGATGAAGATGACGATGAGGATGGTGATGGTCACTCCAGGGCCGAGCGGTCACTCAGGGCCCGCTGCAGGAGGCCGAAGGGCGCTCAGTGAGGATGATGATGATGATGATGAAGATGATGATGGTCACTCCAGGGCCGAGCGGTCACTCAGGGCTCGCTGCAGGAGGCCGAAGGGCGCTCATTGAGGATGAGGATGATGATGATGATGATAACGATGATGAAGATGATGATGATGATGATGATGATGATGAAGATGATGATGATGAGGATGATGATGGTCACTCCAGGGCCGAGCGGTCACTCAGGGCCCGCTGCAGGAGGCCGAAGGGCGCTCAGTGAGGATGATGAGGATGAAGATGATGAGGATGAAGATGATGAGGATGATGATGAAGATGATGAAGATGACGATGATGATGATGATGATGAAGATGATGATGATGAAGACGATGAGGATGATGATGGTCACTCCAGGGCCGAGCGGTCACTCAGGGCCCGCTGCAGGAGGCCGAAGGGCGCTCAGTGAGGATGATGATGATGAAGATGATGAAGATGATGATGATGGTCACTCCAGGGCCGAGCGGTCACTCAGGGCCCGCTGCAGGAGGCCGAAGGGCGCTCAGTGAGGATGATGAGGATGAAGATGATGAGGATGAAGATGATGATGATGATGATGATGAGGATGGTGATGGTCACTCCAGGGCCGAGCGGTCACTCAGGGCCCGTGCAGGAGGCCGAAGGGCGCTCAGTGAGGATGAGGATGAGGATGATGATGATGATGATGATGATAACGATGATGATAATGATGATGACGATAACGATGATGAAGATGATGATGATGGTCACTCCAGGGCCGAGCGGTCACTCAGGGCCCGCTGCAGGAGGCCGAAGCTCGGCCGCTCGGCCGCCTCCCGGGCCCAGCAGTTCAGCATCAGCCGGTGCAGGCCCGGGGGGCAGCCGGGGGGGCAGGGCAGGTACTCCTGGGGAAACTGGGCTTACTGGGAGCACTGGGAGGGCACTGGGAGGGCACTGGGAGGGACTGGGTCCCATAACCCGCTCCCAGTGCCCTCCCAGTGGCTCCCAGTCCCTCCCAATCCCCTCCCAGTGCCTCCCAGTAGCTCCCAATCCTCTCCTAGTGCCTCCCAATCCCCTCCCAGTGCCTCCCAGTAGCTCCCAATCCTCTCCTAGTGCCTCCCAATCCCTTCCCAGTCCCCCCCAATCCCCTCCCAGTCCCTCCCAATCCCTTCCCAGTCCCCCCCAATCCCCTCCCAGTCCCTCCCAATCCCTTCCCAGTCCCCCCCATGACCCTCCCAGTCCCCCCCATGACCCTCCCAGTGCCTCCCAGTACCCTCCCAGCAGCTCCCAGTGCCTCCCAATCTCCTCCCAGTGGCTCCCAGAGGCTCGCAATCCCCTCCCAGTGCCCCCCAATCCCCTCCCAGTCCCTCCCAGTCCCTCCCAATCCCCTCCCAGTCCCTCCCAGTCCCTCCCAGTCCCTCCCAGTCCCTCCCAATCCCCTCCCAGTCCCTCCCAGTCCCACCCAATCCCCTCCCAGTCCCCCCCTATGACCCTCCCAGTGCCCCCCAGCGGCTCCCAGCGGCTCCCAGTGCCTCCCAGTCCCTCCCAGTCCCCCCCAATCCCCTCCCAGTCCCTCCCAATCCCCTCCCAGTGCCTCCCAGTCCCTCCCAGTGCCTCCCAGTCCCCCCCAATCCCCTCCCAGTCCCCCCCCAATCCCCTCCCAGTCCCTCCCAGTGGCTCCCAGTGCCTCCCAGTCCCCCCCAATCCCCTCCCAGTCCCTCCCAGTGGCTCCCAGTGCCTCCCAGTCCCCCCCAATCCCCTCCCAGTCCCCCCCAATCCCCTCCCAGTGCCCCCCAATAGCTCCCAATCCCCTCCCAGTGCCTCCCAATCCCCTCCCAGTCCCCCCCAATCCCCTCCCAGTGGCTCCCAGTCCCCCCCAATCCCCTCCCAGTCCCCCCCAATCCCCTCCCAGTGGCTCCCAGTCCCCCCCAATCCCCTCCCAGTCCCTCCCAGTCCCCCCCAATCCCCCCCAATCCCCTCCCAGTCCCCTCCCAGCGGCTCCCAGTGGCTCCCAATCCCCCCCAATCCCCTCCCAGTGCCCCCCAGTCCCCCCCAATCCCCTCCCAGTCCCCTCCCAGCGGCTCCCAGTGGCTCCCAATCCCCCCCAATCCCCTCCCAGTCCCCCCCAATCCCCCCCAATCCCCTCCCAGTCCCCTCCCAGCGGCTCCCAGCGCCCACCTGGCGGCCCTGGTTGCGGAAGTGGTGGCCGGCGTTGGCGATCACCTGCTCGTCGCTGAGGCTCCCGTAGGGCTGCCGGCGGCAGCGCGTCAGCACCTCCCAGAGCGTCACCCCGAAGGCCCAGGCGTCGCTGGCCGGGCTGAACGTGCCCTGCGAGCGGGCGGGGTTTTGGGGTTTGGGGTCTGGGCTTTTGGGGTTTGGGGCTTTTGGGGTTTGGGGTCTGGGCTTTTGGGGTTTGGGCTCTGGGCTTTTGGGGTTTGGGGCTTCGGGGACTTTTCCCACCCCAAATCCCCGTTTCCCATCGCAAATCCCATTTTCTCCATCCCAAATCCCTCATTTCCCATCTCAAATCCCTCATTTCCCACCCCAGATCACTCATTTCCCATCCCAAATCCCCGTTTCCAACCCCAAATCCCATTTTCTCCACCCCCAATCCCATTTTCCCACCCCAAATCCCATTTTCTCCATCCCAAATCCCATTTTCTCCACCCCAAATCCCATTTTCTCCATCCCAAATCCCATTTTCTCCACCCCAAATCCCTCATTTCCCATCCCAAATCCCTCATTTCCCATCCCAAATCCCCGTTTCCCATCTCAAATCCCCGTTTCCCATCCCAAATCCCCTTTTCCAACCCCAAATCCCATTTTCTCCACCCCAAATCCCATTTTCTCTCCCCCAAATCCCTCATTTCCCATCTCAAATCCCCGTTTCCCATCTCAAATCCCATTTTCTCCACCCCAAATCCCTCATTTCCCATCCCAAATCCCTCATTTCCCATCTCAAATCCCCTATTCCAACCCCAAATCCCATTTTCTCCATCCCAAATCCCATTTTCTCCACCCCAAATCCCTCATTTCCCACCTCAAATCCCCGTTTCCCATCTCAAATCCCATTTTCTCCACCCCAAATCCCTCATTTCCCACCCCAAATCCCCCTTTTAAACCCCAAATCCCATTTTCCAACCCCAAATCCCCATTTCCCACCCCAAATCCCATTTTCTCCACCCCCAATCCCATTTTCCCACCCCAAATCCCATTTTCCAACCCCAAATCCCCTTTTCCAACCCCAAATCCCATTTTCTCCACCCCAAATCCCTCATTTCCCACCCCAAATCCCTCATTTCCCATCCCAAATCCCTCATTTCCCATCTCAAATCCCTGTTTCCCATCCCAAATCCCATTTTCTCCACCCCAAATCCCATTTTCTCCACCCCAAATCCCTCATTTCCCATCCCAAATCCCCGTTTCCCATCTCAAATCCCATTTCCCACCCCAAATCCCGACCCCAAATCCCATTTCCCGACCCCAAATCCCATTTCCCCCCTCCCCTCACCATGAGGATGCACTCCCAGGCCATCCAGCGGATGGGCAGCAGCGCCCGGCCCCGCACCCTGTAGTAGTCGCCGGCGTAGAGGTTGCGGCTCATCCCGAAATCGGCCACCTTGACCGTGAGGTGGTCGCCCACCAGGCAGTTCCGGGTGGCCAAATCCCGGTGCACGAAGTTCAGCCGGGCCAGGAAGCGCATCCCGGAGGCGATCTGGGCTCCCAGGCCCAGCAGGGCGGGGAGGCTGCGGGGGCAAGCGGCCAATTCCGGGCTCGCCCACCCCGAAATCGGCGTTTTTTTCCCCCCCCGAAAAATCCGGGGTTGAGATCCTTCAATTCTTTTTTTTCCCCCGAAAAAATCCCCTTTTTTCCCCCAAAAAAATCCCATTTTCTGCACCTAAATCCGCGTTTTTCCCGAAAAGATCCCGGTTTTATACACCCCCAAAAAGTCCCTTTTTCCCCCCCAAAAATCCCGTTTTTCTACACTAAATCCTCTTTTTCCCCAAAAAATCCCCTTTTTCCCAAAAAAAATCCCATTTTCTGCACCTAAATCCGCGTTTTTCCCGAAAAAATCCCGGTTTTATACACCCCCAAAAAGTCCCTTTTTCCCCCCCAAAAATCCCGTTTTTCTACACTAAATCCTCTTTTTCCCCCAAAAATTCCCTTTTCCCCAAAAAAATCCCATTTTCTGCACCTAAATCCGCGTTTTTCCCGAAAAAATCCCGGTTTTATACCCCCCCAAAAAGTCCCTTTTCCCCCCCAAAAATCCTGTTTTTCTACACTAAATCCTCTTTTTTCCCTGAAAAAATCCTCTTTTTCCCCAAAAAAATCCTATTTTTCTACCTCTAAATCCCTTTTTCCCCGAAAAAATCCTCTTTTTCCGCAAAAAAATCCCATTTTTCTACCCCTAAATCCCTTTTTTCCCCAAAAAATCCCCTTTTTCCCAAAAAAATCCCATTTTCTGCACCTAAATCCGCGTTTTTCCCGAAAAAATCCCGGTTTTATACACCCCCAAAAAGTCCCTTTTTCCCCCACAAAAATCCCGTTTTTCTACCCCTAAATCCCCTTTTTCCCCCCAAAAATCCCATGTTTCTACCCCTAAATCCCTCTTTTCCCCAAAAAATCCTCTTTTTCCCCCCAAAAATCCCATTTTTCTACCCCTAAATCCCTTTTTCCCCCAAAAAATCCCCTTTTTCCCAAAAAAAATCCCATTTTTCTACCCCTAAATCCTCTTTTTCCTCCAAGTAATCCCCTTTTTCCCAAAAAAATCCCCTTTTTCCCCCCAAAAATCCCATTTTTCTACCCCTAAATCCTCGTTTTTCCCAAAAAAATCCCGGTTTTATACCCCAAATCCCATTTTCCCCCCCAAAAAGTCCCTTTTTCCCCCCAAAAAATCCCGATTTTCTACACTAAATCCTCTTTTTTCCCCGAAAAAATCCTCTTTTTCCCCAAAAAAATCCCATTTTTCTACCCCTAAATCCCTTTTTCCCCCAAAAAATCCCCTTTTTCCCAAAAAAAATCCCGTTTTCCCCCCAAAAATCCCATTTTCTGCACCCCAAATCCCTCTTTTCCCCCAAAAATTCCTTTTTCCCCCCAAAAAATCCCATTTTTCCCCCCAAAAAATCCCGGTTTTCTATCCCTAAATCCTCTTTTTCCTCCGAAAAATCCTCTTTTTCCCCAAAAAAATCCCATTTTTCTACCTCTAAATCCCTTTTTTCCCCAAAAAATCCCTTTTCCCCAAAAAAATCCCAGTTTTCTACCCCTAAATCCTCTTTTTCCTCCAAGTAATCCCCTTTTTCCCAAAAAAATCCCATTTTTCCCCCAAAAAATCCCATTTTTCTACCCATAAATCCTCGTTTTTCCCAAAAAAATCCCGGTTTTATACCCCAAATCCCATTTTTCCCCCCCAAAAAGTCCCTTTTTCCCCAAAAAAATCCCGTTTTTCTACACTAAATCCCTTTTTCCCCGAAAAAATCCTCTTTTTCCCCCAAAAAATCCTATTTTTCTACCCCTAAATCCTCTTTTTCCTCCAAGTAATCCCCTTTTTCCCAAAAAAATCCCCTTTTTCCCCCCAAAAATCCCATTTTTCTACCCCTAAATCCCTTTTTTCCCGAAAAAATCCCGGTTTTATACCCCAAATCCCATTTTTCCCCCCCAAAAAGTCCCTTTTTCCCCCCCAAAAATCCCGGTTTTCTATCCCTAAATCCTCTTTTTCCTCCGAAAAATCCCTTTTTCCCAAAAAAATCCCATTTTTCTACCTCTAAATCCCTTTTTTCCCCAAAAAATCCCCTTTTCCCAAAAATATCCCATTTTCTGCACCCCAAATCCCTTTTTTCCCCAAAAAAATTCCCTTTTTCCCAAAAAAATCCCATTTTTCTACCCCTAAATCCTCGTTTTTCCCGAAAAAATCCCGGTTTTATACCCCAAATCCTCTTTTTCCCCCAAAAAATCCCATTTTCTGCACCCCAAATCCCTCTTTTCCCCAAAAAAATTCCCTTTTTCCCCCCAAAAAATCCCAGTTTTCTACCCCTAAATCCTCCTTTTTCCCAAAAAAATCCCGGTTTTCTATCCCTAAATCCCCATTTTTACCCCCAAAAAATCCCCATTTTTACCCCAAAAATTCCCCATTTTTCCCCCCCAAAAAATCCCCATTTTCCCCCCAAAATCCCCATTTCCCCCAAAAAATCCCCATTTGCCCCCCCAAAAAATCCCCCTTTTCCCCCCAAAAAAATCCCCATTTTTCCCAAAAAATCCCCATTTTCCCCCCAAAAATCCCCAATTTCTCCCCCCAAAAACCCCCATTTTTCCCCCCCAAAATCCCCATTTTTCCCCAAAAATCCCCATTTGCCCCCCCCAAAAATTCCCCATTTTTCCCCCCAAAATTCCCCATTTTCCCCCCAAAAAATCCCCATTTTCCCCAAAAAATCCCCATTTTTCCCCAAAAAATTCCCCATTTTTCCCCCGAAAAAAATCCCCATTTTCCCCCCAAAATCCCCATTTTCCCCCGAAAAAAATCCCCATTTTTCCCCCCAAAATTCCCATTTTTACCCCCAAAAAATCCCCATTTTCCCCCGAAAAAAATCCCCATTTTCCCCAAAAAATCCCCATTTTCCCCCGAAAAAAATCCCCATTTTCCCCCAAAAAATCCCCATTTTCCCCCGAAAAAAATCCCCATTTTCCCCAAAAAATCCCCATTTTCCCCCAAAAAATCCCCATTTTCCCCCCAAAAAAATCCCCATTTTTCCCCAAAAATCCCCATTTTCCACCCCAAAAAATCCCCATTTTCCCGCCATAAATCCACGGGGGGCGTGGCTTAAGTGGGCGCGGCCATTTTGGGGGTGTGTCCAGAATGGGGGCGTGGCTTAACACAGGTGGGGCGTGGCCGCTCTTAAAGGGCCAGCACCCCCAAAATACTGGTGAGAAACTACTCGGAGTGGGCGTGGCTCGAAGGGGCGTGGCTAAAACAGGTGGGCGTGGCCGCTCTTAAAGGGCCAGCACCCCCAAATACTGATGGCGGGAAACTCCTGGGAGTGGGCGTGGCTAAAACAGGCGTGGCTCAAAATGGGCGTGGCTTAACACAGGTGAACGTGGCCGCTCTTAAAGGGCCAGCACCCCGGAAATACTGATGGCAGGAAATGACTGGGAGTGGGCGTGGCTAAAACAGGCGTGGCTGAAATGGGCGTGGCTTGACACAGGTGGGCGTGGCCGCTCTTAAAGGGCCAGCAGCCCCAAAATACTGATGGCGGGGAACAACTCAGACTGGGCGTGGCTCAAAGGGGCGTGGCTAAACACAGGTGGGGCGTGGCCGCTCTTAAAGGGCCAGCACCCCCAAAATACTGGTGAGAAACGACTCGGAGTGGGCGTGGCTTGAATGGGCGTGGCTCAAATGGGCGTGGCTTGACACAGGTGGGCGTGGCTGCTCTTAAAGGGGCAGCACCCCCAAAATACTGATGGCGGGAAACAACTCAGACTGGGCGTGGCTCAAATGGGCGTGGCTAAACACAGGTGAACGTGGCCGCTCTTAAAGGGCCAGCACCCCCAAAATACTGGTGAGAAATGACTTGGAGTGGGCGTGGCTCAAATGGGCGTGGCTAAAAGATGTGGGCGTGGCCGCTCTTAAAGGGCCAGCACGCTGCAACTACTGATGGTGGGAAACGACTCAGAGTGGGCGTGGCTAAAACGGGCGTGGCTAAACACAGGTGGGCACGGCCGCTCTTAAAGGGGCAGCACCCCCAAAATACTGATGGCGGGAAACTCCGGGGAGTGGGCGTGGCTCGAAGGGGCGTGGCTAAAACAGGTGGGGTGTGGCCGCTCTTAAAGGGCCAGCACCCCCAAAATACTGATGGCGGGAAATGACTCAGAGTGGGCGTGGCTTGAATGGGCGTGGCTCAAATGGGTGTGGCTTGACACAGGTGGGCGTGGCCGCTCTTAAAGGGCCAGCACCCCCAAAATACTGCTGACAAATGACTCGGAGTGGGCGTGGCTCAAATGGGAGTGGCTTGACACTGGTGGGCGTGGCTTCTCTTAAAGGGCCGGCACCCTGGAAATGCTGTTGGCAGGAAATGAATGGGAGTGGGCCTGGCTCAAATGGGCGTGGCTAAACACAGGTGAACGTGGCCGCTCTTAAAGGGCCAGCACCCCCAAAATACTGATGGCGGGAAACGACTCGGACTGGGCGTGTCTCGAAGGGGCGTGGCTCGAGGGGGGGCGTGTCCGTCTGTGGGCGTGTCCCACCTGAGGGCGTGGCCTCGGGGCCCGCCCAGGAACTGGTGGAGGTCGCCGTGCTCCATGTACTCGGTGACGATGCAGGGCGGGCCCGGCCCCCCGCACACCCCCAGCAGCCGCACGATGTTGGGGTCCCGCAGCCGGCCCAGCGTCCGCGCCTCCTGCAGGAAATCCCGCCTGGGCCCCGCCCCCCCAAAAATACAGGGCGTGGCTCAAAGCCCCGCCCACACACAGCCGGATCGCCCGCCCAGGCTCGGCCAGTCCAGGCCAGGCTGTCCCAGTCCAGACCGGTCCTTCCCAGTTTCGCCCAGTTCCTCTTGGTCCATCCTAGTCCATACCAGTCGATTCCAGTGCTTCCCAGTCCAGCCCAGTCCTTCCCGGTCCTTCCCAGTCCATTCCAGTCCAGCCCAGTCCTTCCCAGTACTTCCCAGTTCCTCCCAGTCCATCCCAGTCTCGCCCAGTTCATGCCAGTCCAGCCCAGTCCTTCCCGGTCCTTCCCAGTCCATCCCAGTCCAGCCCAGTCCTTCCCAGTCCTTGCCAGTCCCTCCCTGTCCATCCCAGTCTCGCCCAGTTCATCCCAGTCCATCCCAATCCTCTCCCAGTCCCTCCCAGTCTCTCCCAGTGCCTCCCAGTCCATCCCAGTCCTTCCAAGTCCTTCCCAGTCCATCCCAATCCATCCCAGTCCATCCCATTCCCTCCCAGTCCATTCCAATCCATCCCAGTCCATCCCAGTCCATCCCAGTCTTGCCCAGTCCATCCCAGTCCATCCCAGTCCATCCCAGTCTTGCCCAGTCCATCCCAGTCTTGCCCAGTCCCTCCCAGTCCCTCCCAGTCCCCTCCCTGTCCATCCCAATCCATCCCAATCCATCCCAGTCTCCCCCAATCCCCTCCCAATCCCCTCCCAGTCCCCTCCCAGTTCCCTCCCAGTCCCTCCCAGTCCTTCCCAGTCCATCCCAGTCTCCCCCAATCCCCTCCCAATCCCCTCCCCATCCATCCCAGTAGCTCCCAGCTCCCTCCCAGTTCCCTCCCAGACCCTCCCAGTCTCTCCCAGTCCCTCCCAGTCCCCCCCCCCCAGTGTCCATACCGGGCGTTCTTGGTGGCGTCCGGCCGCAGCACCTTGACCGCCACCAGCAGGGGGCGCCCCGGGGCCGGGTGGGCGGGGCCTGAGCCGGGGGGCGGGGCCAGCCCCAGGGTGTGGGGGGCGATGACCTCACACAGCAGCACCTGGGGGCGGGGCCGAGGGGGCGGGGGCGTGGTCAGACCCCCGGGAGGGGCGTGGCCAAGAGAAAGGGGCGTGGCCTCGGGAAGGGGGGGGGGGCTAAACCCGCTGGGGGCGTGGCCTCCAGGAGGGGAGGGGTTAAACCTCGGGTGGGCGTGGCCAAACTCTCAGGTGGGCGGGGCCAAATTCCGGGGGGTGGGGCCTTAAGAAGGGGTGGGGCCAAGCCCTTGGGGGCGGAGCCAAACCCTTGGGGGCGGGGCCGAACCACCGTGGGCGTGGCCACGTGGAAGGGGCGTGGCCACCCACCCCGGGGGGGCGTGGCTCGCTGCAGGTGGGCGTGGCTTACCTCTCCGAACTGCCCCTCCCCCAGCTTCTCCCGGAAGCGGAGGCGGCGCCGGGGGAAGGACGGGAGGGCGGGGCCGGGGGCGGGGCCGGGGGCGGGGCCAGCCAGGGCGTAGGCGGAGCCTCCGGTGACGTCAGCCTCGGCGTAGGCCCCCGCCCCCATCTCGGGTTCACCTGTGGGGGGGGGGGGAGGGGCACAGGTGAGGCGGAGGTGGGCGGGGCTAAAGTGGGCGTGGCCCTCTCCCGCTGGCCCCGCCCTTACCGTCCGTGTTGATTGGCTTGGCGCCGTCGGGTGGGGCCCGGGCCAGGCCTCCCATTGGTCGGGCGTAGGTGGCCAGGAGCAGCCGATAGGCCGGATTGGCTGGAGGGAGGGGCGTGGTCAGAGAGGGCGTGGCCAAAGAGGGGCGTGGTCATGGGGGGGCGGGGTTCCCTCCCTCCATCCCTGGAGCGATTCCCCCCTCCCAGCCCCATTCCCCAGGGATTTTTGGGGGGATTTTGAGCCTTTTCCTCACTCCGGGATCGAGTTTTTGGGCAGGTTCCGGACCAAAATAAAAAGGGGGGGGAAAAAAAATCGGGGATTTTCCGGAGGTTTTGTGCTTTTTTTTCCCGTTTTTCATCGTTTTCTTTGGGAAAAGAAGGAGGAAAAACGTGGGGGGAAAACATGGAAAAATCCAGGGAAAAAATGGGGAAGATTTGCCTGAATCTTCTCGATTTTTTCCCCAATTTTTGCCAATTTTTTTCGTTGTTTTTTTTCCAATTTCTTCCAATTTTTTGTTGTTTCCCCACCGAATTTTCCTGCATTTTTTCATCCTCAATTTCCCCCAATTTTTCCCAAATTTTCATAGTTTTTCCCAATTTTTTCCAATTTTTTTCGTAGTTTTCCCACCGGCTTTTCCCGCTATTTTCCTGCCTCAATTTCCTCATTTTTTTCCCAATTTCTTCCATTTTTTTTCCTCCTTTTCCCACCTTATTTTCCTGCATTTTTTCATCCTCAATTTCCCCCAATTTTTCCCAATTTTTTTGTTGTTTTTCCCAATTTCTTCCAATTTTTTTCCTCGTTTTCCCCACCTAATTTTCCCCCATTTTTTCATCCTCAACTCCCCCAATTTTTCCCAATTTTTTTCGTTATTTCTCCCAATTTCTTCCAACTTTTTTCCTCCTTTTCCCACCTTATTTTCCTGCCATTTTTTATCCTCAATTCCCCCAATTTTTGCCAATTTTTTTCATTGTTTTTCCCAATTTCTTCCAACTTTTTCCATCATTTCCCCACCTAATTTTCCCGCCTTTTTTCATCCTCAATTTCCCCAATTTTTTCCGTTGTTTTTCCCAATTTCTTCCAACCTTTTTCATCATTTTCCCACCGGCTTTTCCCGCTATTTTTCTGCCTTAATTTCCTCAATTTTTTTCCCAATTTCTTCCAATTTTTTTCATCATTTCCCCCCCTTATTTTCCCCCCATTTTTCATCCTCAATTCCCCAATTTTTGCCAATTTTTTTGTTGTTTTTCCCAATTTCTTCCAATTTTTTTCCTCGTTTTCCCCACCTTATTTTCCCGCCATTTTTCATCCTCAACTCCCCCAATTTTTCCCAATTTTTTTCGTTATTTCTCCCAATTTCTTCCACCTTTTTTCCTCCTTTCCCCACCTTATTCTCCCACTTTTTCCCGCCTCAATTTTCTCACTTTCCCCCCAATTCCCACCGATTTTTTCCCTTTTCTTTTTCCCACCGTTTTGTTTTTCCTGGGGAGAAAAAAACGACCCAAACCAGGGAGGGGAAAAAACGCGAAAAAATGAGGGAAAAACGCAAAAAAAAAAAGAAAAAAACCCCAAACGGGGGGGGAAATTTTGGGGAGGGGGCCCCGTGTTCCCACCCCTCCCCCTGCCCCCCATCCCCCTCCCCTCTCACCGGCCCCGGGGGGCTGCGGGGGGGGTCGGGGCCGTGCCCGGGTGGGTTCCTGGTACTCGCCGGGGCCGGGGCCGGGGCCGGGGCCGGGGGGGATCCGCTCGTAGCGGGGCAGCCCCCGCGCCCCTCCCCCGCCCCCCGTGGCGTTGTTGATGACCACGGCGTCGCCCGGCACCGAGAGCTGCACCCGCAGGGCGGCCTCGGCGGCGCGGCGCTGAGACTGCCGGGGGAAACCAGTTCGGACCGGTTAGAACCGGGCAGAACGGGTTCGGACCGGTTGGAAGCGGTTCGGAGCAGTTGGAATGGGTTCGGACCAATTAGAACCAGTTAGAACCAGTTTGGAGCAGTTAGAACGGGTTCGGACCGGTTAGAACCAGTTAGAATGGGTTTGGACCGGATAGAAGCGGTTCGGAGCAGTTGGAGTGGGTTTGGACCGAATAGAACCAGTTAGAACCAGTTTGGACCGCTTAGAAGCGGTTCAGAGCAGTTAGAATGGGTTCGGACCAATTAGAACCAGTTAGAACCAGTTCGGACCAATTAGAACCGGTTCCGAGCAGTTAGAACGGGTTCGGAGCAGTTAGAAGCGGTTCGGAGCAGTTAGAACGGGTTCGGACCGGTTAGAACCAGTTAGAATGGGTTTGGACCGGTTAGAAGCGGTTCGGAGCAGTTGGAATGGGTTTGGACCAATCAGAACCAGTTAGAACCAGTTCGGAGCAGTTAGAATGGGTTCGGACCAATTAGAACCAGTTAGAACCAGTTCGGACCAATTAGAACCAGTTTGGAGCAGTTAGAATGGGTTCGGACCGGTTGGAAGCGGTTCGGAGCAGTTAGAATGGGTTCGGACCAATTAGAACCAGTTAGAACCGGTTCAGAGCAGTTAGAACGGGTTCGGCCCAATTAGAACCAGTTAGAACCAGTTCGGACCAATTAGAACCGGTTCAGAGCAGTTAGAACGGGTTCGGACCAGTTAGAAGCGGTTCAGAGCAGTTAGAATGGGTTTGGACCGGTTAGAAGCGGTTCGGAGCAGTTAGAATGGGTTCGGACCAATTAGAACCAGTTAGAACCAGTTTGGAGCAATTAGAACCAGTTTGGAGCAGTTAGAACGGGTTCGGACCAATTAGAACCCTCTCCCAGTCCCTCCCATCCCCTCCCAGTCCATTCCAATCTATCCCAGTCCATCCCAGTCCCTCCCAGTCCCCTCCCAGTCCATCCCAATCCATCCCAGTCCATCGCAGTCTCCCCCAATCCCCTCCCAATCCCCTCCCAATCCATCCCAGTAGCTCCCAGCACCCTCCCAGTCCCTCCCAGTCCCTCCCAGTCCCTCCCAGTTCACCCCCAGCACCCTCCCAGTCCCTCCCAGTCCCTCCCAGTCACCCCCAGCACCCTCCCAGTCCCTCCCAGTCCATCCCAGTTCACCCCCAGCACCCTCCCAGTCCCTCCCAGTCCCTCCCAGTCACCCCCAGCACCCTCCCAGTCCCTCCCAGTGTCCCCGAGCACCCTCTCAGTCCCTACCAGTCCCTCTCAGTTCACCCCCAGCACCCTCCCAGTCCCTCCCAGTCACCCCCAGAACCCTCCCAGTCCCTCCCAGTCACCCCCAGTCCCTCCCAGTCACCCCCAGCACCCTCCCAGTCCCTCCCAGTCCCTCCCAGTCACCCCCAGTCCCTCCCAGTCCCTCCCAGTCCCTCCCAGTCACCCCCAGCACCCTCCCAGTCCCTCTCAGTTCACCCCTAGAACCCTCCCAGTCCCTCCCAGTCACCCCCAGAACCCTCCCAGTCCCTCCCAGTCACCCCCAGTCCCTCCCAGTCACCCCCAGCACCCTCCCAGTCCCTCCCAGTCCCTCCCAGTGTCCCCGAGCACCCTCTCAGTCCCTCCCAGTCCCTCCCAGTTCACCCCCAGCAACCTCCCAGTCCCTCCCAGTCACCCCCAGTCCCTCCCAGTCACCCCCAGAACCCTCCCAGTCCCTCCCAGTGTCCCCGAGCACCCTCCCAGCACCCTCCCAGTCCCTCCCAGTTCACCCCCAGCAACCTCCCAGTCCCTCCCAGTCACCCCCAGTCCCTCCCAGTCACCCCCAGAACCCTCCCAGTCCCTCTCAGTTCACCCCCAGAACCCTCCCAGTCCCTCCCAGTCCCTCCCAGTCACCCCCAGTCCCTCCCAGTCCCTCCCAGTCACCCCCAGCACCCTCCCAGTCCCTCCCAGTCCCTCCCAGTCACCCCCAGCACCCTCCCAGTCCCTCCCAGTTCACCCCCAGCACCCTCCCAGTCCCTCCCAGTCTCTCCCAGTCACCCCCAGCACCCTCCCAGTCCCTCCCAGTGTCCCCGAGCACCCTCCCAGTCCCTCCCAGTCCCTCCCAGTCCCTCCCAGTCACCCCCAGCACCCTCCCAGTCCCTCTCAGTTCACCCCTAGCACCCTCCCAGTCCCTCCCAGTCCCTCCCAGTCCCTCCCAGTCACCCCCAGAACCCTCCCAGTCCCTCCCAGTCCCCCCCAGCACCCTCCCAGTCCCTCCCAGTTCACCCCCAGCACCCTCCCAGTCCCTCCCAGTCACCCCCAGCACCCTCCCAGTCCCTCTCAGTTCACCCCCAGCACCCTCCCAGTCCCTCCCAGTCCCTCCCAGTCCCTCCCAGTCCCCCCCAGCACCCTCCCAGTCCCTCCCAGTCACCTCCCAGCACCCTCCCAGTCCCTCCCAGTCCCTCCCAGTGGCCCCCCAGCGACCTTGCCCGGCGCCCCCGCGCAGAGCCGGCGCCGCAGGGTGAGGACGACGAGGGCCAGCAGCAGGAGGATGATGGCGCCCAGGCAGCCCAGCAGGGCCGGCGACTGCCCCGCCTCGCCTTTGGCCACCGGCGGCACCAGTTCGGGCTCGCCGGGGGCTACTGGGAGGGACAGGAGGTGGGGTGTGGGGGGGGGAGGGGGCGTCACGGCCAGGCCCGGCTTGGAGAAGCCCCCGCCCCGGGTTAAGCCCCGCCTACCTGGGGGCGTGGCGTTGGTGGCTCCGCCCCCGGCGTGGGCGGTTTCCAAGATGGCTCCCGAGGGGCCGGGGGTCGGGGGCCACCCGCTGGCACCCGCGGGGTCGCCCACCACGTCTGGGGACGGGGACGGCGCCCGGTGACGTCGGCAACGGCCGGGGACGGCACCCGAGCGAGGAGGTCGTCAAGAGCCGGCGAGCCCGGCACCCAACCAGTGGCCACGGCACCCAACCGGTGACCACGGCACCCAACCAGTGGCCACGGCACCCAACCGGTGACCACGGCACCCAACCAGTGACCCCAGCACCCAATGAATGACCCCAACACCCAACCAGTGGCCACAGCACCCAACCAGTGACCCCAGCACCCAACCAGTGACCCCAGCACCCAATGAATGACCCCAACACCCAACCAGTGACCCCAATACCCAACGAATGACCCCAACACCCAACCAGTGACCACGACACCCAACCAGTGACCCCAACACCCAATGAATGACCCCAACACCCAGTCAGTGACCATGGCACCCAACCAGTGACCACGGCACCCAACCAGTGACCCCATGACCCAACCAGTGACCACGGCACCCAACCAGTGACCCCGGCACCCAACCAGTGGCCACGGCACCCAACCGGTGACCACGGCACCCAACCAGTGACCACGGCACCCAACCAGTGACCCCAGCACCCAACCAGTGACCACGGCACCCAACCAGTGACCACAGCACCCAACCAGTGACCACGGCACCCAACCAGTGGCCACGACACCCAACCAGTGACCCCATGACCCAACCAGTGACCACGGCACCCAACCAGTGACCCCGGCACCCAACCAGTGACCACGACACCCAACCAGTGACCCCAACACCCAACCAGTGACCCCGGCACCCAACCAATGACCACGACACCCAACCAGTGACCCCAACACCCAACCAGTGACCACGGCACCCAACCAGTGACCCCAACACCCAATGAATGACCCCGGCACCCAACCAGTGACCACGACACCCAACCAGTGACCACGACACCCAACCAGTGACCCCAACACCCAATGAATGACCCCAACACCCAGTCAGTGACCCCGGCACCCAACCAGTGACCACGACACCCAATGAATGACCCCAACACCCGACCAGTGACCCCGGCACCGAATCAGTGACCCCAACACCCAATGAATGACCCCAACACCCAACCAATGACCCCATGACCCAACCGTTGACCCCAACACCCAACCAATGACCCCAAAACCCAACCTGAGGCAAAGGAGACCTCGCTGAAGAGCATCCACTCGGCGCCGAAGAAGAACCGGCACTGGATGAAGCGGGCGTGGCGCCCACCCAAGGGGACGGTGACCGAGCGGGCGCTGGGGTCCTTGATGGCCCCGGCCAGGCTGTGGGTGGCCGCCGTGGGCTCCCAGGCCGTGGCCAAGCTCCTCTTGAAGCGACACTCGACCGCCCGGAAAATTCCGACCCCGCGCGTGTGGAGGTTGTTGCAGTGGACCTGGGGGGGGGAAGGGAGGGGGTGACAACGCGTCCCATGATGCCCTGGGGCGGGGTGACCAATCCAAAGGGTCTCCAGAGGGACACCCCCAGCGCCCAGGTTGAGGTTGAAGTGGTGGCCACTCCTCCGTCCATCCGTGGCCAACGCATCCCACCCATCCCACAATTCCACGGCCTCCCAGCATTCCATGGGGCACCTGCATGGCGTGGAAGGCCCGGAGCTCCTGGAACTCGAACTCCAGCTCCACGTGGGGCCGGGGCCCGGGGGGCCGGGGCCACCCCACGTAGTCGTAGCCCGGCCACAGGTGGCGCTCGCGGGTCCTCATGAAGTCGTCGAGGCCCAGGACCCCGTCCGAGAGCTGGCCCAGCCCCCCGAAGTGCAGCCTGGGTAGGGGGTGGGACACGCCGGGATGGTCCCACCCCACCCACCTGGAGACCCCAATGAGAGCCCAACACCCAACCAGGGACCCCAACACCCAACCGGTGACCCCAACACCCAACCAGTGACCTCAGCACCCAACCAATGACCCCATGACCCCAACCATTGATCCCAACACCCAACCGGTGACCCCAACACCCAACCAGTGACCTCAGCACCCAACCAATGACCCCAACACCCAATGAATGACCCCAAAACCCAATCAGTGACCCCACCACCCAACTGTTGACCCCAACACCCAACCACTGATCCCAACACCCAACAAATGACCCCATGACCCAACCGTTGACCCCAAAACCCAATAAATGTCCCCAACACCCAACTGTTGACCCCATCACCCAATCAGTGACCTCATGACCCAACCAGTGACCCCAACACCCAATCACTGACCCCAACACCCAATGAATGACCCCAACACCCAACCAATGACCCCAACACCCAATCATTGACCCCATGACCCAACCAGTGACCCCAACACCCAATGAATGACCCCAACACCCAATCAGTGACCCCAACACCCAATCAGTGACCCCAACAACCAATCAGTGACCTCATGACCCAACCATTGACCCCAACACCCAACCAATGACCCCATGACCCAACCATTGACCCCAATACCCAATGAATGACCCCAACACCCAACGAATGACCCCGACACCCAACCATTGACCCCAACATCCAATCAGTGACCTCATGACCCAACCATTGACCCCAACACCCAACCAATGACCCCATGACCCAATGAATGACCCCAACACCCAATGAATGACCCCAACACCCAACGAATGACCCCAACACCCAACCATTGACCCCCAACATCCTGGGTGTCAGGATCGTCCCATCCCACCCACCTGGGAACCCCTTATGGGACAACCTGGGACAGTTTGGGGACACCTGGGGCCGGCCAAGGCTGGCTGGGGACACTCCGGGACAGTTTGAGGACCACTGGGGACATCTGGGAAGCTCATGGGACAGTTTGGAGCCACTCGGGGATGGTTTGGGGACATTTGGCGGGGGTTTGGAGCCAGGAAATTTGGGAATTCTTGGGGACAGCTGGGGCAGGTGGCCCTTGGGGACACTTGGGGACACTTGGGGACACCTGGGGACACCGTCGGCTACTCACGGGCCAGCGCTGAACCCGTCGTAGGTGGAGTCGTTGAGGACGATGGGGACGGGGTCCAGGGCCATGATGTGTCCCCGCGGGGCCGTGTAGGACAAGAGCCCGGCTGGGGACGGGGACGCGTCACCGAGGGGCCACCGTGGGGCCACCACCGGGGTTACTGGGGGAAGGGATGTGGCCATGGGGGCCACCTCCCCTTTGGGGATACCCCAACACCCAACCGTTGACCCCATGACCCAACTGTTGACCTCAACACCCAACCATTGACCCCAACACCCAACCAGTGACCCCAACACCCAACCCCTGACCCCACGACCCAACCAGTGACCCCAACACCCAACCCCTGACCCCAACACCCAACCAGTGACCCCAACACCCAACCAGTGACCCCATGACCCAACCAGTGACACCAACACCCAACCAGTGACCCCACAACCCAACCAGTGACCCCAACACCCAACCCCTGACCCCAACACCCAACCAGTGACCCCATGACCCAACCAGTGACCCCAAGTCCCAAGCGTTGACCCCACAACCCAACCGTTGACCCCATGACCTGGCCACTGATCCCAACACCCAATGAATGACCCCATGACCCAACCGTTGACCCCACGACCCAACCATTGACCCCACAACCCAACCAATGACCCCAACGCCCAACCATTGACCCCACAACCCAACCAATGACCCCAACACCCAACCGTTGACCCCACGACCCAACCACTGACCCCAACACCCAACCAGTGACACCAACACCCAACCATTGACCCCATGACCCAACCGTTGACCCCACGACCCAACCATTGACCCCACAACCCAACCAATGACCCCAACACCCAACCATTGACCCCACAACCCAACCAATGACCCCAACACCCAACCGTTGACCCCACGACCCAACCACTGACCCCAACACCCAACCAGTGACACCAACACCCAACCATTGACCCCATGACCCAACCATTGACCCCAACACCCAACCATTGACCCCAACACCCAACCATTGACCCCATGACCCAACCATTGACCCCAACACCCAACCATTGACCCCATGACCCAACCAGTGACCCCATGACCCAACCGTTGACCCCAACACCCAACCATTGACCCCAACACCCAACCATTGACCCCATGACCCAACCAGTGACCCCAACACCCAACCATTGACCCCATGACCCAACCGGTGACCCCACAGCCACAAGACCCCCAACCCCGGTGCCGTCAGGCCACCGCCAACGGTTGAGTGAAGGACGTGGCCGTGGGCCACCACCACCCCCATTGGGGCCACCAATGGCATCCACAGCGCGGTGGCACCGGAGGGTGACGGTTTGGGACAGAGGCGATTTCGGGGGTGACCCGGGTGTGACCCAGGGGTGCCAGGGAGGTGCCACTCACCCTCCCAGGGGCAGCCGTAGAGCTCGAGGCGCAGGCAGACGCTCATGGCGCGCGGGGCCCGGGGGTACACCCGGAGCGCCCGGGCCACCGGGGGCGGGGCCAGGTCCTTCAGCACCACCCCCTCGGGGTCCTCGTTGCCACCGATCACCTGCGGAGGTGGCACCCAGGAATCCCCGTCACAGCCCGAGCTCCCTGCGGCGTCCCCGAGGTCCTCGGTCACCTCAGCACCCCAACGTCCCCAAGATGTCCCCAACCATCTCGAGACCCCAGTGCCCCCCAAAGGTCACCTCAAGACCCCGAGGTCCCTGAGGTCCCCAGGATGTTCCCAGGATGTCCCCAAGGTCCCCCATCACCTCATCGGCCCCGATGTCCCCAAGGTCCCGGATCTCACCACCGCTCCAACGCCCCCAAATCCCCTCAACATCCCCTCAACGCCCCCAACGACCCCAGATCCCCTCAATGTCCCCCCAATGACCCCAAATCCCCTCAATGTCCCCTCAATGTCCCCTCAATGTCCCCAATGACCCCAAATCCCCTCAATGTCCCCTCAATGTCCCCTCAATGTCCCCAGATCCCCTCAATGTCCCCTCAATGTCCCCAATGTCCCCAGTCCCCCAACGTCCCAAATCCCCCCAACGCCCCCAATTCCCTCAACATCCCCAATGTCCCCAACGTCCCCAAACCCCCTCAACATCCCCCAACCCCCTCAACATCCCCAAACCCTCCCAACGTCTCCAACCCCCTCAACGTCCCCAAACCCTCCCAAAGTCCCCAAATCCCCTCAGTGTCCCCAACACCCCCAATCCCCTCAACGTCCCCAACACCCCCCTCAATGTCTCCAAACCATCCCATCCCCAACGCCCCCAATCCCCTCAACGTCCCCAAACCCCCTCAGCATCCCCAACACCCCCAATCCCCTCAACGTCCCCAATCCCCTCAACGTCCCCAACCCCCCTCAACATCCCCCAAATCCCTGCGACGTCCCCTCAATGTCCCCAGTGTCCCCAACACCCCCAACATCCCCAACCCCTCCAACACCCCCAAACCCCTCAACATCCCCCAAATCCCCTCAACGTCCCCAACACCCCCAACCCCCTCAATGTCCCCAAATCCCCTCAACATCCCCTCAATGTCCCCAACGTCTCCAACCCCCTCAACATCCCCAACACTCCCAACCCCCTCAATGTCCCCAAATCCCCTCAACATCCCCTCAATGTCCCCAACGTCTCCAACCCCCTCAACATCCCCAAACCCTCTCAACATCCCCCAAATCCCGTCAACATCCCCAAACCCTCCCAACGTCCCCAAACCCTCCCAACGTCCCCAAATCCCCTCAGCATCCCCAACACCCCCAACCCCCTCAACGTCCCCAAACCCCCTCAACATCCCCCAAATCCCCTCAACATCCCCAACACCCCCAACCCCCTCAACGTCCCCAAATCCCCTCAACATCCCCTCAATGTCCCCAACGTCTCCAACCCCTCAACATCCCCCAAATCCCCTCAACGTCCCCCAAATCCCCTCAACGTCCCCAAACCCTCCCAATGTCCCCAAATCTGCTCAACGTCCCCAAACCCTCCCAACGTCCCCAAATCCCCTCAGCGTCCCCAACACCCCCAATCCCCTCAACGTCCCCAACCCCCCTCAACATCCCCCAAATCCCCTCAACATCCCTTCAATGTCCCCAACGTCTCCAACCCCCTCAACATCCCCAAACCCTCTCAACATCCCCCAAATCCCCTCAACGTCCCCAAACCCTCCCAACGTCCCCAAACCCCCTCAATGTCTCCAAACCATCCCATCCCCCTCAACGTCCCCAACCCCCCCAACATCCCCAAGCCCCCTCAATGTCCCCAAATCCCCTCAACGTCCCCTCAATGTCCCCAACGTCTCCAACCCCCTCAAAGTCCCCAAACCCCTCAACATCCCCAACACCCCCAACCCCTCAACATCCCCAAATCCCCTCAATATCCCCTCAATGTCCCCAATGTCCCCAAATCCCTCCAATGCCCCCAACCCCCCCAACATCCCCAAGCCCCCTCAACATCCCCAAACCCCCTCAACATCCCCCAAATCCCCTCAACATCCCCAACACCCCCAACCCCCTCAATGTCCCCAAATCCCCTCAACGTCCCCAAACGCCCTCAACGTCCCCAACCCCCTCAACATCCCCCAAATCCCCTCAACGTCCCCAAACCCTCCCAATGTCCCCAAATCTGCTCAACGTCCCCAAACCCTCCCAACGTCCCCAAATCCCCTCAGTGTCCCCAACACCCCCAATCCCCTCAACGTCCCCAATCCCCCTCAATGTCCCCAAACCCCTCAGCATCCCCAACACCCCCAATCCCCTCAATGTCCCCAACCCCCCTCAACATCCCCCAAATCCCCTCAACATCCCCTCAATGTCCCCAACGTCTCCAACCCCCTCAACATCCCCAAACCCTCTCAACATCCCCCAAATCCCCTCAACGTCCCCAAACCCTCCCAACGTCCCCAAATCCCCTCAGTGTCCCCAACATCCCCCAATCCCCTCAACGTCCCCAAACCCCCTCAATGTCTCCAAACCCCCTCAATGTCCCCAAATCCCCTCAACGTCCCCTCAATGTCCCCAACATCTCCAACCCCCTCAAAGTCCCCAAACCCCTCAACATCCCCAACACCCCCAACCCCTCAACGTCCCCAAATCCCCTCAATATCCCCTCAATGTCCCCAATGTCCCCAAATCCCTCCAATGCCCCCAACCCCCCCAACATCCCCAAGCCCCCTCAACGTCCCCAAATCCCCTCAACATCCCCCCAAACACTCCCAACCCCCCTCAACGTCCCCAAACCCCCCAAACACCCCCAACCCCTCTCAACATCCCCCAAATCCCCTCAACGTCCCCAAACCCTCCCAACGTCCCCAAATCCCCTCAACATCCCCCAAATCCCCTCAGCATCCCCAACATCCCCAACCCCCTCAACATCCCCCAAATCCCAGCGACGTCCCCAACACCCCCCTCAATGTCTCCAAACCATCCCATCCCCAACGCCCCCAAACCCCTCTCAACATCCCCAAACCCCCTCAGCATCCCCAACACCCCCAGCCCCCTCAACGTCCCCAAACCCCCTCAACATCCCCCAAATCCCCTCAACATCCCCAACACCCCCAACCCCCTCAACGTCCCCAAATCCCCTCAACATCCCCTCAATGTCCCCAACGTCTCCAACCCTCTCAACATCCCCAAACCCCTTCAACGTCCCCCAAATCCCCTCAACATCCCCTCAATGTCCCCAACGTCTCCAACCCCTCAACATCCCCCAAATCCCCTCAACGTCCCCAAACCCTCCCAACGTCCCCAAATCCCCTCAACGTTCCCAACGTCCCCAAATCCCCTCAGTGTCCCCAACACCCCCAACCCCCTCAACGTCCCCAAACCCCCTCAACGTCCCCAAACCCCCCTCAACACCCCCAAATCCCCGCGACGTCCCCGGCCCGGCCACCTCGGCTCCCCAGCGGTCCCTCCAGCGCAGCCAGCGGCGCCGGTCGCGGCTGTAGCGCAGGCGGTACTGGTGGGCGAACTCGCGGCCGTGTCCCCCGGCGTGGCGGCCCTGGGTGCCCACCAGCGTCACCACGTGCAGCCGGCCCAGGTCCACCTCGAGGAACTCCTCCTCGGCCGGGAACACCGGCCCCGCCGGACACCAGGCGCCGTCGCCGTCGCTGCGGCCCAGCCTTGGGGGGGGGGAGGGGGACGGGGACGGACACACGGCCGGGTGGGCTCGGGGGTCCGGGGATGTGGCTTCGATTTCTTTCTGGTGGTCGGTGGTGCTTGGGGGTGCTTGGGGGACATTTGGGGACATCCAGGGGATGAGGGGACATCCAGGGGACACCCAGGGGACACCCAGGGGACATCCAGGGGACATCCAGGGGGCACCCAGGGGACACCCAGGGGACACCCGGGGACACCCAGGGACATTTGGGGAGACCCAGGGGATGAGGGGACATCCAGGGGACATCCAGGGGACACCCAGGGGACACCCAGGGGACATCCAGGGACATTTGGGGACACTCAGGGGACACCCAGGGACATTTGGGGACACTCAGGGATGTGGGGGCACCCAGGGGATGAGGGGACACCCAGGGACACCTGAGGGATCAGGGGACATCCAGGGGACATCCAGGGGACATCCAGGGGACACCCAGGGACATTTGGGGACAGCCAGGGGATCAGGGGACACTCGGGGACACCCAGGGGACACCCAGGGGACACCCAGGGGACATTTGGGGACACTCGGGGACACCCAAAGGACACCCAGGGGACACCCAAGGGACACCCAGGGACACCCAGGGGACACCCAGGGGACACTCGGGGACACCCAAAGGACACCCAGGGGACACCCAAGGGACACCCAGGGACACCCAGGGGACACCCAGGGGACATCCAGGGGACACCCAGGGGACATTTGGGGACACCCAGGGGACATTTGGGGACACTCGGGGACACCCAAAGGACACCCAGGGACATCCAGGGGACACCCAGGGGACACTCGAGGACACCCAGGGGACAGCCAGGGGACACTTGGGGACACCCAGGGGACATTTGGGGACACTTGGGGACACCCAGGGGACACCCAGGGGACACCCAGGGGATCAGGGGACACCCAGGGGACATCCAGGGGACACCCAGGGGACACTCGGGAAATTTTGGGGACACCCAGGGGACATTTGGGGACACCCAGGGGATCAGGGGACACCCGGGGACACCCAGGGGACACCCAGGGGACACCCAGGGGATCAGGGGACACCCAGGGACACCCAGGGGACACCCAGGGACACCCGGGGACACCCAGGGGACATTCGGGGACACCCAGGGGATCAGGGGACACTCGGGGACACCCAGGGGACACCCAAGGGACACCCAGGGGACATTTGGGGACAGCCAGGGGATCAGGGGACACCCAGGGGACACCCAGGGACATTTGGGGACACTCGGGGAGACCCAGGGGACACTCGGGGACACCCAGGGGACACTCGGGGACACCCAGGGGACACCCAAGGGACACCCAGGGGATCAGGGGACACCCAGGGGACACCCAGGGGACATTTGGGGACACTCGGGGACACCCAAAGGACACCCAGGGGACACCCAGGGGACACCCAGCGACACCCAGGGGACATTTGGGGACACCCAGGGGATCAGGGGACACCCAGGGGACATTTGGGGACACTTGGGGACACCCAGGGGACACCCAGGGGATCAGGGGACACCCAGGGACACCCAGGGGACACCCAGGGGACACCCAGGGGATCAGGGGACACCCAGGGACACCCAGGGGACACCCAGGGGACACTCGGGAAATTTTGGGGACACCCAGGGGACATTTGGGGACACCCAGGGACACCCAGGGGACACTCGGGGGACATTTGGGGACACCCAGGGGAACCTGAAGAGCCCTGGGCCATACTGGGCCATACTGGGCCATGCTGGGCCATACTGGGCCATACTGGGCCATACTGGGCCATACTGGGACTCCTCAGCCCCAGCTGGCAGGGGTGGCTCTGGGCTGGGGACACCTTGGGGACACCGGGAGGGACCCTGAGGGGGAGGACTGGTGTGTACTGGTTTATACTGGTGTGTAGTGGTTTATACTGGTCTGTACTGGTCTGCACTGGTCTGTAGTGGCGTGTAGTGGTGTGTACTGGTCTGTAGTGGTGTGTACTGGTCTGTAGTGGTGTGTACTGGTTTATACTGGTGTGTACTGGTGTGTACAGGTTTTGTATTGGTGTGTACTGGTGTGTATTGGTGTGTACTGGTGTGTACTGGTGTGTACTGCTCTATACTGGTCCATACTGGTTTATACTGGTCCATACTGGTTTATACTGGCTTATACTGCTCCATACTGGTCTGTACTGGTTTATACCGCTCCGTACTGGTCTGTACTGGTTTATACCACTCTATACTGGTCTGTACTGGTTTATACCGCTCCGTACTGGTCTGTACTGGTTTATACCAGTCCATACTGGTCTATACTGGTTTATACCGCTCTATACTGGCCCATACCGCTCTGTACTGGTCTGTACTGGTTTATACCGCTGTATACTGGCCCATACTGCTCCGTACTGGTCTGTACTGGTTTATACCGCTCCATACTGGCCCATACTGCTCCGTACTGGTCTGTACTGGTTTATACCACTGTATACTGGCCCATACCACTCCATACTGGTCTGTACTGGTTTATACCACTGTATACTGGCCCATACTGCTCCATACTGGTCTGTACTGGTTTATACCACTGTATACTGGCCCATACCGCTCCATACTGGTCTGTACTGGTTTATACCACTGTATACTGGCCCATACCGCTCCATACTGGTCTGTACTGGTTTATACTGGTCTGTACTGGTCTGTACTGGTTTATACCGCTCTATACTGGCCCATACTGCTCCGTACTGGTCTGTACTGGTTTATACTGGTCTGTACTGGTTTATACCGCTCTATACTGGCCCATACCGCTCCGTACTGGTCTGTACTGGTTTATACTGGTCCGTACTGGTCTGTACTGGTTTATACCACTGTATACTGGCCCATACCGCTCCGTACTGGTCTGTACTGGTTTATACCGCTCTACACTGGCCCATACCGCTCCATACCGGTCTGTACTGGTTTATACCGCTCTATACTGGCCCATACCGCTCCGTACCGGCCTGTACTGGTTTATACTGGTCCCTACCGGCCGTGGCGAGCAGCGGTGGAGTCGGACCAAGCGCTGGAGGCCGAGAGGCGAAAGTCGGGGATGGTCCCGTCCTCCATTCCCAGCGCGAAGCGACAGCGGCCTGGGGACGGCGAGGGGGCATTGGGGCCACCTGGGGCCACCTGGGGCCACCTGGGGCTACCTGGGGCCACCTGGGGCCACCTGGGGCCACCTGGGGCTACCTGGGGCCACCTGGGGCTACCTGGGGCCACCTGGGGCCAGGGGCGCTCACCCAGGTCCAGCAGCGTCCCCTCCTCTGTCGCCCGCGGGGTCCCCTCGGCCACCCCGGCCAGCAGCAGGAGGGGGAGGGGCAGCGGCAGCGCCCCCATGGCCACGGCCAGGGGGGTCACTGGGAGCACTGGGAGGGAACTGGGAATGAACTGGGAGCGCTGGGAAACCCCCCCACCCCAGCCCCACCCCCCACTCCAGCAGCTGCTCCCAGAATCCTTTGCTGGAATTCCCATCCCCCTCCCCCCCCGACAGCTGCGGAGGGGGCGGGGTCGCGTTGTGAGCACGCCCCTCTCATTTGCATAGAGATGAATATTCATTAGGGCACATCCTTCCCCCCCCCCAAAATCTGACCCAAATCCCCCCAAAATTCCCCAGATTGCCCCCAAAATTCCCGCCGAAATCCCATCAGGACCCCCCAAATTCCCCAAACCCCCCAAATTCCCCCAAATTTCCTAAAATCCTCCTGAAATCCCCTCAGGACCCCCCCAAAATCCCCAAAATTCCCTCTGAATTCCCCTCAGGACCCCCCCAAATTCACCCAAACCCCCCAAATTCCCCAAAATTCCCCCAAATTTCCTAAAATCCTCCTGAAATCCTCTCAGGACCCCCCCAAAATCCCCAAAATTCCCTCTGAATTCCCCTCAGGACCCCCCCAAATTCACCCAAACCCCCCAAATTCCCCAAAATTCCCCCAAATTTCCTAAAATCCTCCTGAAATCCTCTCAGGACCCCCCCCCAAAATCCCCAAAATTCCCCAAAATTTCCCCAACACCCCCCTGAAATCCCCTCAGGACCCCCCAAATTCCCCAAACCCCCCAAAATTCCCCAAAATTTCCCCAACACCTCCTCAAATCCCCTCAGGACCCCCCAAATTCCCCAAATCCCCTCAAATGCCCCCAAATTTCCCCAACACCCCCCTGAAATCCCCTCAGGACCCCCCAATTCCCCCCCCCAAATCCCCCCCAAATCCCCCAAATTCCCCCCGAAATCTTCTCAGGACCCCCCAAATTTTCCAAATTCCCCCCAAATGCCCCAAAATTTCCCCAACACCTCCTCAAATCCCCTCAGGACCCCCCAGAATTCCCCAAACCCCCCAAATTCCCCCAAAATTCCCTCAGGACCCCCCCAAATTCCCCCAAATTCCCCAAACCCCCCCAAATTCCCCCAAAATTTCCCCAACACCTCCCTGAAATCCCCTCAGGACCCCCCTGAAATCCCCCCCAAATCCCCCAAATTCCCCCAAAATCCCATCAGGACCCCCCCAAATTCCCCAAAACCCCCCAAAATGCCCCAAAATTTCCCCAACACCTCCTCACATCCCCTCAGGACCCCCCAAATCCCCCCCAAATCCCCCAAATTCCCCCTGAAATTCTCCCCGAAATCCCCTCAGGACCCCCCCAAATTCCCCAAACCCCCCAAATTCCCCCCAAATCCCCCCCAAATCCCCCAAATTCCCCCCGAAATTGCCCCCGAAATCCCCTCAGGACCCCCTCAAATTCCCCAAAAATCCCCGAAATTCCCCCCAAATTCCCCAAACCCCCCCAAATGCCCCAAAATTTCCCCAACACCTCCTCAAATCCCCTCAGGATCCCCCCAAATCCCCCCCAAATCCCCCAAATTCCCCCAAAATTCCCTCAGGACCCCCCCAAATTCCCCCAAATTCCCCAAACCCCCCTAAATTCCCCCAAATTTTCCCCAACACCCCCCTGAAATCCCCTCAGGACCTCCCTGGAATCCCCCCCAAATCCCCCAAATTCCCCCAAAATCCCATCAGGACCCCCCCAAATTCCCCAAAACCCCTCAAAATGCCCCAAAATTTCCCCAACACCTCCTCAAATCCCCTCAGGACCCCCCAATTCCCCCCAAATCCCCCAAATTCCCCCCGAAATTGCCCCCGAAATCCCCTCAGGACCCCCCCAAATTCCCCAAAAATCCCCCAAATTCCCCCCAAATTCCCCCAAATTCCCCCAAATTCCCCCCAAATTCCCCAAAATCCCCCCAAAATTCCCCAAAATTTCCCCAACACCTCCTCAAATCCCCTCAGGACCCCCCAATTCCCCCCCAAAACCCCCAAATTCCCCCCGAAATTCCCCCCGAAATCCCCTCAGGACCCCCCCCGAATTCCCTAAAAATCCCCCAAATTCCCCAAAAATCCCCCAAATTCCCCCAAATCCCCCCAAATTCCGCCCCCCCGCTGCCCACCGGGCTCCTCGGCTCCTTCTCCTCGCTCCCAAATCCCAAAATTCCCGGGAGCTGCCCCCACCCCCCCTCGGGGGGCTCCAGGGGGGCTCCAGGGGGGCTCCGGCCTCCGGATCCCCGCGGGAATTCCCGACCCAAATTCCCCCCAAAACGCCCCAAAAACGAGGTGGGAAAAAGCCCCGAAATTCCACTTTTTTTTAAAAGGAGCGGAACCCCCCCAAATTCCGCATTTTTGGGACATTCGACTCATTTTTTAGGGCCCTAAATCCTCCAAAATTCCCATTTTGGGACTCTTTTGTTCCCAAAATTCCCCATTTTTTTGGGACCCTTTTATTCCCAAAAATTCCCCATTTTTGGGTCATTTTTATTCCCAAAATTCCCATTTTTGGGACTCTTTTCCTTCTAAATTTCCCAATTTTGGGGATCTTTTCATTCCCAAAATTCCCATTTTTTGGGGACCCTTTTATTCCCAAAATTCCCAATTTTTTTGGGACTCTTTTATTCCCAATTTTCCCCATTTTTGGGACCCTTTATTCCCAAAAATTTCCCGGTTTTGGGACCCTTTTATTCCCATTTCCCCCCATTTTTTGGCCCCTTTTCCTCCCAAAATTCCCCATTTTTGGGACTCTTTTACTCCAAAAATTCCCCATTTTTGGGACCCTTTTATTCCCCAAAAATCCCCATTTTTGGGACTCTTTTATTCCCATTTTTGGGACCCTTTTCCTCCCCAAAATCCACATTTTTGGGATGTTTTTGCTCCAAAGATTCCCATTTTTGGGACCCTTTTATTCCCAAAAATTCCCCATTTTGGGGTCACTTTTATTCCCAGAATTCCCCATTTTTGGGACTCTTTTCTTCCCCAAAATTCCCCATTTTTGGGACCCTTTTATTCCCAAAATTCCCCATTTTTGGGCCCCTTTTATTCCCAATTTTCCCCATTTTTGGGACTCTTTTATTCCCAAAATTCCCCATTTTTGGGCCCCTTTTATTCCCAATTTTCCCCATTTTTGGGACTCTTTTATTCCCAAAATTCCCCATTTTTGGGCCCCTTTTCCTCCCAAAATTCCCAATTTTCGGGACCCTTTTATTCCCAAAATTCCCAATTTTGGGCCCCTTTTATTCCCAATTTTCCCCATTTTTGGGACTCTTTTATTCCCAAAATTCCCATTTTTTTGGGGGGGGTGTCCCCCCCTTTTTGGGGCTCCCGCCCCTCCCCCCACGGGGCTGGGCAGTGACCGAAGGCTCCGGATCCTAAAAATATTTGGGAAAAGGGGGGGTTGGGAATCCCCTGGGAAAGTCACGTGACCCCGACAGCTGCTGCCCCCCCGCCCCTCCCCCACCCCAGCTGTTTTTTGGGAGAACAGCTGGAAAAAAAAAAGGGGGGGATAAGGGAGCGAATTCCGGCGATTTTGGGGTTTTTTTCCCCGATTTTTGGCCGCTATTTCCCCGTTATTAGCGGTTATTTCCCCCTTATTAGCGATTATTACCCATTATTAGCCATTATTTCCCCGTTATTAGCAATTATTTCCCCGTTATTAGCCCCATTTTTTGCAGTTATTCCCCATTTTTAGCGATTATTTCCCCGTTATTAGCGATTATTTCCCCGTTATTAGCGATTATTTCCCCGTTATTAGCGGTTATTCCCCCATTATTAGCGATTATTTCCCCGTTATTAGCGGTTATTCCCCATTATTAGCGGTTCTTTCCCCGTTATTAGCGATTATTTCCCCGTTATTAGCGATTATTTCCCCGTTATTAGCGGTTATTCCCCATTATTAGCGGTTCTTTCCCAGTTATTAGCGATTATTTCCCAGTTATTAGCGATTATTTCCCCGTTATTAGCGATTATTTCCCCATTATTAGGGATTATTTCCCCGTTATTAGCGATTATTTCCCATTATTAGGGATTATTTCCCCGTTATTGGCGGTTATTTCCCCGTTATTAGCGATTATTTCCCCATTATTAGCGATTATTTCCCCGTTATTAGCGGTGATCCCCCATTATTAGCGATTATTTCCCCGTTATTAGCGGTTATCCCCCGTTATTAGCGGTTATCCCCCATTATTAGTGGTTATTCCCCATTTTTAGCGATTATTTCCCCATTATTAGCCATTATTTCCCCGTTATTAGTGGTTATTTCCCCATTATTAGCGATCATTTCCCATTAATAGCGATTATTGCCCCATTATTAACGATCAATTTTCCATTATTAGTGGTTATTACCCCATTATTAGCGATGATTTCCCAATCATAACGATCATTTTTCCATTATTAGCGATTATTATCCCATTATTAACGATCATTTTTCCATTATTAGCGATCATTTCCCCATTATTAGCGATTATTACCCCATTATTAGCGATTATTACCCCATTATTAGCGATCATTTCCCCATTATTGGCAATTCTTCCCCGTTACTAGTGATTATTCCCCATTATTAGCGGTTATTTCCCATTATTAGCAATTAATTCCCCGTTATTAGCGGTTATTTCCCCATTATTAGCAATTATCTCCACGGCCCACCTCATTTGCATAACCCAACCCCCTAATTATAATACGCACGTCAATCATCCGCCATGACGGCGCTCCTTCCCGCCAAAACCACGCCCGCTCCCCCGCCTCAGGGCTTAAACCCCGCCCACCGCCTCTCTCAGCCAATCAGCGCTGGCTCTGGGGGAGCGGCAACCAATCAGCGGCCGCAACGCGAGGGGGGCGTGGCCTCGCTGCCGTGAGGGGGAGGTGGCGGCCGCCATGTTAGAGGCGCCTGAGGGCGAGCGGGCGGGGGACGCATGGAGGCCATAGGGGCTCTATAGGGGCGATTTGGGGGGGCTGGAGGGCTTTAAGTGGGGCTGGGGGCTTCTAGAAGGGGTCTAGAGGGGGTTTTAGGGGGGTTTGAGGGGGGTATAAAATGGCGGGGTAATGGCGTGCGTGGGGGTGGGGGGGTATAGGGCGGTATAGGGAGGGTATAGGGCGGTATAGGGAGGGTATAGGGGGTATTTGGGGGGGGTCTCAGGGGGTTTCCGGCACATATGGAGGCTGTAGGGGCGGGTTTAAGGGGTCTGGGGACGGCTTGATGGTGCTTTGGGGGATGTGTGGGGCCTATATGGGACCTATGGGAGGGGTCTGGGGGGTATAAGGGGGCCTATATGGGGCCTATAGGGGCCGTTTGGGGGGGTCCGGAGGGGTTTGGGAGGGGTTTTATGGAACATATGGAGGGGTTTTTGGGGGGGGGGGGGGGTCTGAGGGGGTGTTTCGGTCCTATACGGGACCTGGGGGGCGGGGGGGGTATGGGATCTATAGGGGATCTATGGGGGGGGAGGGCGGGGTTTAGGGGGATTTTGGGAATATCCGGAGTGGTTTCTGGGGATATCCGGAACCTATGGAAGGGTTTATGGCACCTATAGGGGTGGGGGCGTGGGAGGGTCTGAAGGGGTTTATGGCACCTATAGGGCGCCTATAGGGGGTCTATAGGGGGGGCGTTTTGGGAACAATCCGGAGTGGTTTCTGGGGGATATCCGAAACCTATGGGGGCTATAGGGGATTTTGGGGAGGGGTCTGAGGGGCTTTAAGGGACCTTGGAGGGGGGGGTATAGGACCCTATATTGATCCTATAGGGGCTCTTTGGGGTGGGGGGGGAGGTCTGGGAGGGTTTTGGGGGGGACCTATGGGGGCTATAGGGGACTTTTGGGGGGGGGGTTGGGTCCTCTAGGGGGGGTTTGGAGGGGTCTATGGGGGGGTTTGGGGCCCTATAGGGGATGTGGGGGGATGGGAGGGTCCCTGTCACCTATAGGGGGGGTTTAGGGGCCCTATAGGGGACATTTTGGGGGGGGGGGTTTGGGTGACGTCCGGGCTCTTCCCTGGGCTGCTCTGGGGGGAGGGTCTGGGGGACTCTATAGGGGGTTCTATAGGGGGTCTGTGGGGGGTTCTATAGGGGGTCTGTGGGGGGTTCTATAGGGGGCATATGGGATTCTATACGGGATCTATAGGGGGTGTGTAGGGGATTATAGGGAGCCTATAGGGGGTTGTGTAGGGGCTCTATGGGGGCCCATGGGGGGGTCTATGGGGACCCAAAGGGGGTTCTATAGGGGGCCCAAAGGGGGTTCTATAGGGGCTCTATGGGGACCCGTTGGGGGTTCTATAAGGGGTCCATAGGGGGCTCTATGGGGGCCCATGGGGGGGCTCTATAGGGGGCTCCATAGGGGGGTTTATAGGGGGCTCTGTGAGGGCCCATGGGGGGTTCTATAGGGGGCCCATAGGGGGGTCTGTAGGGGCTCTATGGGGGCCCATAGGGGGGGGTCTGTAGGGGGCCCAAAGAGGGTTCTATAGGGGGCCCATAGGGGGGCTCAATAGGGGGCCCACAGGGGGTTCTATAGGGGCTCTATGGGGGCCCATTGGGGGTTCTATAAGGGGTCCATAGGGGGGTCTATGGGGGCCCATGGGGGGCTCTATAAGGGGCCCTTAGGGGGTTCTATAGGGGCTCTATGGGGACCCATGGGGGGCTGTGTAGGGGATCCATAGAGGGTTCTATAGGGGGCCCATGGGGGGCTCAATAGGGGGCCCACAGGGGGTTCTAAAGGGGCTCTATGGGGGCCCGTTGGGGGTTCTATAAGGGGTCCATAGGGGGCTCTATGGGGGCCCATGGGGAGTTCTATAGGGGGGCTCCATAGGGGGGTCTATAGGGGCTCTATGGGGGCCCATGGGGGGTTCTATAGGGGGCTCCATTGGGGGGTCTATAGGGGGCCCATGGGGGCTCTATAAGGGGCCCATAGGGGGGTCTGTAGGGGATCCACAGGGGGCTCTATGGGGGCCCATAGGGGGGCTCTATAGGGGATCCACAGGGGGGCTCTATAAGGGGTCCATAGGGCGCTCTGTAGGGGGCCCATAGGGGGTTCTATAGGGGCTCTGTGGGGGCCCATGGGGGGCTCTATAGGGGGGTCCATATGGGATTCTATAGGGGCTCCATGGGGGTTCTATAAGGGGTTCTATGGGGGCCCATGGGGGACTCCATAGGGGGGTGTATAGGGGCTCCATGGGGGGGTTCTATAGAGGCTCCATAGAGGGTTCTATGGGGGCCCATAGGGGGGGGTCCATATGGGATTCTATAGGGGAATCCGTAGGGGTGTCCATAGGTGCTCCACAGGGGGGTCCATATGGGATTCTATAGGGGCCCATAGGGGGGTCTATAGGGGGCCCACAGGGGGGTCCATGGGGGGTTCTATAGGGGGCCCGTAGAGGGTTCTATGGGGGCTCCATAGGGGGGGTCCATGTGGCATTCTATAGGGGGTCCGTAGGGGGTTGTATAGGGGGTCCATAGAGGGTTCTATAGGGGCTCCATATGGGATTCTATAGGGGGTCCATAGAGGGTTCTATGGGGGGTCCATATGGGATTCTATAGGGGGTCCATAGAGGGTTCTATGGGGGGTCCATATGGGATTCTATAGGGAGTCCATAGAGGGTTCTATAGGGGCTCCATATGGGATTCTATAGGGGGGTCCATAGGGGTGTCCATAGGTGCTCCATAGGGGGGTCCATATGGGATTCTATAGGGAGTCCATAGAGGGTTCTATGGGGGGTCCATATGGGATTCTATAGGGAGTCCATAGGGGGGTCCATAGGTGCTCCATAGGGGGGGTCCATATGGGATTCTATAGGGAGTCCATAGAGGGTTCTATGGGGGGTCCATATGGGATTCTATAGGGAGTCCGTAGAGGGTTCTATGGGGGGTCCATATGGGATTCTATAGGGGGTCCATAGGGGTGTCCATAGGTGCTCCATAGGGGGGTCCATATGGGATTCTATAGGGGGTCCATAGAGGGTTCTATGGGCGGTCCATATGGGATTCTATAGGGGGTCCATAGGGGTGTCCATAGGTGCTCCATAGGGGGGTCCATATGGGATTCTATAGGGAGTCCATAGAGGGTTCTATGGGGGGTCCATATGGGATTCTATAGGGGGGGTCCATAGGGGTGTCCATAGGGGGTCCATAGGTGCTCCATAGGGGCTCCATAGGGCCCTCTCCCCCCAGCGGGGGGCGCTGGCCGTGCGCCGCCCCCGGGGCCGAGGCCACAGCAACGCCGGGGTCCCCTACGGCCGGGGGGGGGGGGAGGGGCAGCGCCCCCCGCGGGACCCCCCCCGGCATACGCCGGCCCCTACACATCCTATAGGCGACTGCAGGGGGGCCGGAGGCCCTATAGAGGGGTCTGGGCGCCTATAGAGGGGTCTGGGCTTCTATAGGGGGGTCTGGGCTGTTATAGGGGGGTCTGGGTTTCTATAGGGGGGTCTGGGTTTCTATAGGGGGGTCTGGGCTGTTATAGGGGGGTCTGGGCTTCTATAGGGGGGTCTGGGCTGTTATAGGGGGGTCTGGGTTTCTATAGGGGGGTCTGGGCTTCTATAGAGGGGTCTGGGCTCTTACAGGGGGGTCTGGGCTCCTATAGGGGGGTCTGGGCTCCTATAGAGGGGTCTGGGCTCTTACAGGGGGGTCTGGGCTCCTATAGGGGGGTCTGGGCTCTTATAGAGGAGTCTGGGCTCTTACAGGGGGGTCTGGGCTCCTATAGGGGGGTCTGGGCTTCTATAGAGGGGTCTGGGCTCTTATAGAGGGGTCTGGGCTCCTATAGAGGGGTCTGGGCTCTTATAGGGGGGTCTGGGCTCCTCTAGGGGGGTCTGGGCTCCTATAGAGGGGTCTGGGCTCCTATAGAGCGGTCTGGGCTCTTATGGGGGGTCTGGGCTCTTATAGGGGGGTCTGGGCTCCTATGGAGGGGTCTGGGCTCTTATAGAGGGGTCTGGGCTCCTATAGGGAGGTCTGGGCTTCTGTAGGGGGGTCTGGGCTCCTATGGAGGAGTCTGGGCTCTTATAGAGGAGTCTGGGCTCCTATAGAGGGGTCTGGGCTCTTATAGAGGGGTCTGGGCTCCTATAGAGGGGTCTGGGCTCTTATAGGGGGGTCTGAGCCCCTATAGAGGGGTCTGGGCTCTTATAGAGGGGTCTGGGCTCCTATTGGGGCACCTGAGGCCCTATAGAGGGGCCTGAATCACTTATGGAGGAGTCTGGGCTCCTATAGAGGGGCCTGAGCCCTTATAGAGGGGTCTGGGCTCTTATAGGGGGCCCTACATCCCCTGTAGAGGGGTCTGAGCCCCTATGGAGGGCCCTAAAGCCCCTATGGAGGGGGTCTGAATCCCCTATAGGGGGCCCTCAATCCCCTATAGAGGGGTCTGGGCTCCTATGGAGGGCCCTAAATCCCCTATAGGGGGGTCTGAGCTCCTATAGAGGATTCCAAATCCCCCGTGGAGGATCCCAAATCCCCTATAGGGGATCCCGAGCCCCCTATGGATGAAGGCCCTGGATCGGAGCCCAGGTAAGGGGGGGGGGGAAAATCCCTGGGATTTTGGGGGGAAAATCCCTGGAATTTTGGGGGAAAAACCCTGGAATTTTGGGGGAAAACTCTGGAATTTGGGGAAGAAAATCTCTGGAATTTTGGGGAGGAAAATCTCTGGAATTTTGGGGAGGAAAATCTCTGGAATTTTAGGGGGAAATCTCTGGAATTTTGGGGAGAAAAATCCTGGAACTTTGGGGGGAAAATCCTGGAAATGGGGGAGGAAAATCTCTGGAATTTTGGGGAGGAAATCTCTGGAATTTTAGGGGGAAATCTCTGGAATTCTGGGGAGGAAAATCTTTAGAATTTTGGGAGGAAATTATGGAATTTGGGAGGAAAATCCAGGAATTGTGGGGGAAAATCACAGGAATTTTGGTGGAAACCTCCGGAATTCGGGGGCAACCCCCTGGGATCGGGGCAGGGAAACCCCTGGAGGCCCCAAATTCCCGGAATTCCGGGGTTTTTTTCCCCTCCCCCAAAGGCGTGGGGGTCTCCCGTGGCCGCCCCACGGAAGAGCCGGAGGCAGAAAAATTCGGGAGCAAATCCCGGGAGCCGCTGCCGGAATTGCCAAAGGCGGAAGGGCCCCGAAGGGCCGGGAAGGGCTCCCGACAGATCCGGGGGGAGCCGGGAATTTCGGGGGGTTGGGGGGGATTTGGGGGATTTTGGGGATTTTTTGGGGATTTTTGGGAATTTTTGGGGATTTTTTGGGGGGGTTTTGGGGGAATTTTAGGGATTTTTAGGGAATTTTTGGGGGATTTTTTGGGAATTTTTGGGGATTTTTTGGTGGAGTTTTGGGGGAATTTTAGGGATTTTTAGGGAATTTTTGGGGATTTTTTGGGGGAATTTTGGGGATTTTCCAGGGGATTTTTGGGGAAGAATTCCAGGGATTTTTTGGGGATTTGGGAGGGAAATCCTGGGATTTCGGGGGGAATTCCAGGGATTTGGGGGGGAAAATTCTGGGATTTTGGGGGGAAAAATCCTGGAAATTGGGGAGGAAAATCTCTGGAATTTTGGGGGAAAACCCTGGAATTTGGGGGAAAAAATGGTGGAATTTAGAGGGGAAAAACCTCAGGAATTTTGGGAGGAAATCTGGAATTTTAGGGGTAAATCCTGGAATTTTGGGGAGGAAAATCTTTGGAATTTTGGGAGGAAATTATGGAATTTGGGTGGAAAATCCAGGAATTGTGGGGGAAAATCACAGGAATTTTGGTGGAAATCTCCGGAATTTTGGGGCAACCCCCTGGGATCGGGGCAGGGAAACCCCTGGAGGCCCCAAATTCCCGGAATTCCGGGGTTTTTTTCCCCTCCCCCAAAGGCGTGGGGGTCTCCCGTGGCCGCCCCACGGAAGAACCGGAGGCAGAAAAATTCGGGAGCAAATCCCGGGAGCCGCTGCCGGAATTGCCAAAGGCGGAAGGGCCCCGAAGGGCCGGGAAGGGCTCCCGACAGATCCGGGGGGAGCCGGGAATTTCGGGGGGTTGGGGGGGATTGGGGGATTTTGGGGGTTTTTTTGGGATTTTTTGGGAATTTTTGGAATTTTTGGGGATTTTTTGGGGGAGTTTTGGGGGAATTTTAGGGATTTTTAGGGAATTTTTGGGGGATTTTTTTGGGAATTTTTGGGGGAGTTTTGGGGATTTTCCAGGGGATTTTTTGGGGAAGAATTCCAGGGATTTTTTGGGGATTTTGGAGGGAAATCCTGGGATTTTGGGAAGGAAATCCTGGATTTTGGGGGAAAAATGTTGGAATTGTGAGGGGAAAAATCTCAGGAACTTTGGTGGAAAATCTTTCGAATTTTGGTGGAAATCCTGGAATTTTGGGGGGAAAAAAACCTTGGATTTTGGGGGAAAACTCTGGAATTTTGGGGAGAAAATGGTGTAATTTAGAGGGGAAAAATCTCAGGAATTTTGGGTGGAAATCTCAGGAATTTTGGGGAAAATTCTGGAATTTGGGGAGGAAAATGCTGGAATTTTGGGGAGAAAAATGGTGGAATTTAAAGGGGAAAAACTCTGGAATTTGGGGAGGAAAATCTCTGGAATTTTGGGAGGAAATTATGGAATTTGGGAGGAAAATCCAGGAATTTTGGTGAAAATCTCCGGAATTTTGGGGCAACCCCCTGGGATCGGGGCAGGGAAACCCCTGGAGGCCCCAAATTCCCGGAATTCCGGGGTTTTTTTCCCCTCCCCCAAAGGCGTGGGGGTCTCCCGTGGCCGCCCCACGGAAGAGCCGGAGGCAGAAAAATTCGGGAGCAAATCCCGGGAGCCGCTGCCGGAATTGCCAAAGGCGGAAGGGCCCCGAAGGGCCGGGAAGGGCTCCCGACAGATCCGGGGGGAGCCGGGAATTTCGGGGGGTTGGGGGGGATTTGGGGATTTTGGGGATTTTTGGGGGATTTTTGGGGGAATTTTGGGGATTTTCCAGGGTATTTGGGAAGAATTCCAGGGATTTTTTGGGGATTTGGGAGGGAAATCCTGGGATTTTGGGGGGAATTCCAGGGATTTTGGGGGAAAATTCTGGAATTTTGGGGAGAAAAATCCTGGAAATTGGGGGGAAAAAACTCTGGAATTTTGGGGGAAAACCCTGGAATTTGGGGGAGAAAAATGGTGGAATTTAGAGGGGAAAAATCTCAGAAATTTTGGGAGGAAATCTCTGGAATTTTGGGGAGAAAAATCCTGGAAATTTGGGGGGAAAATCCTGGAAATGGGGGAGGAAAATCTCTGGAATTTTGGGGAGGAAACCTCTGGGAATTTTAGGGGGAAATCTTTGGAATTTTGGGGAGAAAACCCCTGGAAATTGGGGAGGAAAATCTCTGGAATTTTGGGGAGAACAATCCTGGAATTTTGGGGGGAAAAATCCTGGAAATCTGGGGGAAAATCCTGGAAATGGGGGAGGAAAATCTCTGAATTTTGGGGAGGAAACCTCTGGAATTTTGGGGAGGAAACCTCTGGAATTTTAGGGGGAAATCTCTGGAATTCTGGGGAGGAAAATCTTTGGAATTTTGGGAGGAAATTATGGAATTTGGGGTGGAAAATCCAAGAATTGTGGGGGGAAAATCTCAGGAATTTTGGTGAAAATCTCCGGAATTTTGGGGGCAACCCCCTGGGATCGGGGCAGGGAAACCCCTGGAGGCCCCAAATTCCCGGAATTCCGGGGTTTTTTTCCCCTCCCCCAAAGGCGTGGGGGTCTCCCGTGGCCGCCCCACGGAAGAACCGGAGGCAGAAAAATTCGGGAGCAAATCCCGGGAGCCGCTGCCGGAATTGCCAAAGGCGGAAGGGCCCCGAAGGGCCGGGAAGGGCTCCCGACAGATCCGGGGGGAGCCGGGAATTTCGGGGGGTTGGGGGGGATTTTGGGGATTTTTTGGGATTTTTTGGGGATTTTTGGGGAATTTTTTGGAATTTTTGGGGATTTTTTGGGGGAGTTTTGGGGGATTTTTTGGGAATTTTTGGGGGAATTTTGGGGATTTTCCAGGGATTTTTTGGGAAGAATTCCAGGGATTTTTTGGGGGTTTGGGAGGGAAATCCTGGGATTTTGGGGGGAATTCCAGGGATTTTGGGGGAAAATTCTGGGATTTTGGGGGGAAAAATCCTGGAAATTGGGGAGGAAAATCTCTGGAATTTTGGGAGGAAAATCTTTGGAATTTTGGGGGAAAACCCTGGAATTTGGGGGAAAAAATGGTGGAATTTAGAGGGGAAAAATCTCAGGAATTTTGGGAGGAAATCCTGGAATTTTGGGGGGAAAATCCTGGAAATTTGGGGGGAAAATCCTGGAAATGGGGGAGGAAAATCTCTGGAATTTTGGGGGAAAACACTGGAATTTTGGAGGACAAAAATGGTGGAATTTAGAGGGGAAAAATCTCAGGAATTTTGGGAGGAAATCCTGGAATTTTGGGAGGAAAATCCAGGAATTGTGGGGGAAAATCTCAGGAATTTTGGTGGAAATCTCCGGAATTTTGGGGCAACCCCCTGGGATCGGGGCAGGGAAACCCCTGGAGGCCCCAAATTCCCGGAATTCCGGGGTTTTTTTCCCCTCCCCCAAAGGCGTGGGGGTCTCCCGTGGCCGCCCCACGTAAGAACCGGAGGCAGAAAAATTCGGGAGCAAATCCCGGGAGCCGCTGCCGGAATTGCCAAAGGCGGAAGGGCCCCGAAGGGCCGGGAAGGGCTCCCGACAGATCCGGGGGGAGCCGGGAATTTCGGGGGGGTGGGGGGGATTTGGGGATTTTTGGGGATTTTTTGGGGAATTTTTTGGGAATTTTTGGGGATTTTTTGGGAATTTTTGGGGATTTTTTGGTGAGTTTTGGGGGAATTTTGGGGATTTTTAGGGAATTTTTGGGGATTTTTTGGGGAATTTTGGGGGAATTTTAGGGATTTTTAGGGAATTTTGGGGGATTTTTTGGGGATTTTTTGGGGGGATTTTGGGGGAATTTTGGGGATTTTGGGGGAAAATTCTGGGATTTTGGGAGGAAAAATCCTGGAAATTGGGGAGGAAAATCTCTGGAATTGGGGTGGAAAATCCTGGAATTTTGGGAGAAAAATGGTGGAATTTAAAGGGGAAAAACTCTGGAATATTGGGGAGGAAAATCCTGGAATTTTGGGGGAAAACTCTGGAATTTGGGGAGGAAAATCTCTGGAATTTTAGGGGGAAATCTCTGGAATTCTGGGGAGGAAAATCTTGGAATTTTGGGAGGAAATTATGGAATTTGGGTGGAAAATCCAGGAATTGTGGGGGAAAATCACAGGAATTTTGGTGGAAACCTCCGGAAATTCGGGGGGCAACCCCCTGGGATCGGGCAGGGAAACCCCTGGAGGCCCCAAATTCCCGGAATTCCGGGGTTTTTTTCCCCTCCCCCAAAGGCGTGGGGGTCTCCCGTGGCCGCCCCACGGAAGAACCGGAGGCAGAAAAATTCGGGAGCAAATCCCGGGAGCCGCTGCCGGAATTGCCAAAGGCGGAAGGGCCCCGAAGGGCCGGGAAGGGCTCCCGACAGATCCGGGGGGAGCCGGGAATTTCGGGGGGTTGGGGGGGATTTGGGGATTTTTGGGGATTTTTTGGAATTTTTGGGGATTTTTTTTGGGGAGTTTTGGAATTTTTGGGGATTTTTTGGGGGATTTTTTGGGGGAATTTTGGGGATTTTCCAGGGGATTTTTTGGGAAGAATTCCAGGGATTTTTTGGGGATTTGGGAGGGAAATCCTGGGATTTTGGGGGGAATTCCAGGGATTTTGGGGGGAAAATCCTGGGATTTTGGGGAGAAAATCCTGGAAATTGGGGAGGAAAATCTCTGGAATTTTGGGAGGAAAATCTTTGGAATTTTGGGGGAAAACCCTGGAATTTGGGGGAAAAAATGGTGGAATTTAGAGGGGAAAAACCTCAGGAATTTTGGGGGGAAATCTCTGGAATTTTGGGGAGAAAAACCCTGGAATTTGGGGAGGAAAATCTCTGGAATTGGGGTGGAAAATCCTGGAATTTTGGGGGGAAAAAATCCTGGAATTTTGGGAGAAAAATGGTGGAATTTAAAGGGGGAAAACTCTGGAATATTGGGGAGGAAAATCCTGGAATTTTGGGGGAAAACTCTGGAATATTGGGAGGAAAATCCTGGAATTTTAGGGGAAAGCCCTGGAATTGGGGTGGAAAATGCTGGAAATTTGGGGGAAAATCTCAGGAATTTTGGTGGAAACCTCCGGAATTCGGGGGCAACCCCCTGGGATCGGGGCAGGGAAACCCCTGGAGGCCCCAAATTCCCGGAATTCCGGGGTTTTTTTTCCCCTCCCCCAAAGGCGTGGGGGTCTCCCGTGGCCGCCCCACGGAAGAACCGGAGGCAGAAAAATTCGGGAGCAAATCCCGGGAGCCGCTGCCGGAATTGCCAAAGGCGGAAGGGCCCCGAAGGGCCGGGAAGGGCTCCCGACAGATCCGGGGGGAGCCGGGAATTTCGGGGGGTTGGGGGGGATTTGGGGATTTTGGGGGTTTTTGGGGGATTTTGGGGATTTTTTTGGAATTTTTTGGGAATTTTTGGGGATTTTTTGGGGGAGTTTTGGGGGAATTTTAGGGATTTTTAGGGAATTTTTGGGGATTTTTTGGGGGAATTTTGGGGATTTTTTGGGGGGATTTTGGGGGGAATTCCAGGGATTTTGGGGGAAAATTCTGGGATTTTGGGAGGAAAAATCCTGGAAATTGGGGAGGAAAATCTCTGGAATTGGGGTGGGAAACCCTGGAATTTTGGGGGGGAGAAAAATCTTTAGAATTTTGGGAGGAAATCCTGGAATTTGGGGGGAAAATCCTGGAATTTTGGGGGAAAGTCCTGGAATTTTGGGAGGAAAATTTTTGGGGGATTTTTGGGGATTTTTTGGAATTTTTGGGGATTTTTTGGGGGAATTTTGGGGATTTTCCAGAGGATTTTGGGTGGAATTCCAGGGATTTTTTGGGGGGTTTGGGAGGGAAATCCTGGGATTTCGGGGGAAAATCCTGGAATTTTGGGGAGGAAATCCTGGAATTCTGGGGAGAAACATCCTGGAATTTTGGGGGAAAACTCTGGAATTTTGGGAGGAAAATTGGGCTTTTCAGGGAATTCCAGGGTTTTTTTGGGAATTTTTGGGGGGATTTTTTGGGGATTTTTTGGGATTTGGGAAGAAATCTTGGGAATTTGGGGGAATTTGGGGGCAATTCCAGGGATTTTCCAGAGGATTTTGGGGACAAATCTCCGGAATTTGGGGATAAATCCCAGGATTTTGGGGATAAATCTCAGGATTTTGGGGACAAATCTCCGGAATTTGGGGATAAATCCCAGGGTTTTGGGGATATATCCCAGAATTTGGGGATAACTCCCAGAATTTGGGGATAAATCCCGGGATTTTGGGGCTCCCTCACCTCCCCTCCCCCCCCCCAGGGCGACGCCGCCGAGGGACAAAATCCAAGGAGAAAATTCCGGGAATTCTGCTCCGGGTTCTTGGGGGATTTTGGGGCTTTTTGGGGCTTTTTTGGGGCTTTTTTTGAGGGGAAATTTGAGGTTTTGGGGGTTTTTTTTTTGAGGCTTTTTCTGGAGTTTTTGGGGGAATTTTTTGAGGTTTTTTGGGGGATTTTTTTGAGCTTTTTGGAGCTTTTTTGTGTCTTTTTTGGGTTTTTTTTGTGGCTTTTTTGGAGCCTTTTTGAGGGGAAATTTGAGGTTTTGGGAGGATTTAAATTTTTATTTTTGGAGCCTTTTTTGAGGCTTTTTCGGGATTTTTGGGGGATTTTTTGGGTTTTTTTGGGCCTTTTTTGAGGGGAAATTCGAGGTTTTGGGGGGTTTAAAATTTTTATTTTTGGAGCTTTTTTTGAGGCTTTTTGGGAATTTTTTTGGGGATTTTTTCGAGGTTTTTTGGAGCCTTTTTGGGCCTTTTTTGAGGGGAAATTCGAGGTTTGGGGGGTTTAAAATTTTTATTTTTAGAGCCTTTTTTGAGGCTTTTTTGGGATTTTTTGGGGATTTTTTGGGGGATTTTTTGGGTTTTTTGGGGGCCTTTTTTGAGGGGAAATTCGAGGTTTTGGGGGGTTTAAAATTTTTATTTTTGGAGCTTTTTTTGAGGCTTTTTGGGAATTTTTTTGGGGATTTTTTTGAGGTTTTTTGGGTTTTTTTTGGGGCTTTTTTGGGGTTTTTTGAGGGAAATTTGAGGTTTTGGGGGGGGTTTAAAATTTTTATTTTTGGAACCTTTTTAAAGGATTTTTTGAGGTTTTTGGGGGATTTTTTGGAGCCTTTTGGGGCTTTTTTTGGGAGCTTTTTTGGGGCTTGTTTGAGCCTTTTTTGGGGCTTTTTTGAGCCTTTTTTAGGAGCTTTTTTTGGGCTTTTTTGAGGCTTTTTAGGGCCTTTTTTGGGAGCTTTTTTGAGGCTTTTTGGGGCTTTTTAGGGCCTTTTGAAGGCTTTTTTGAGCCTTTTTTTGGGCCATTTTTGGAGCTTTTTGGGCCTTTTTTGGGGATTTTTGAGCCTTTTTTTGGGCCATTTTTGGAGCTTTTTTGAGCCTTTTTGGGGTATTTTTTGAGGCTTTTTTTGGGCCATTTTTGGAGCTTTTTTGGACCATTTTTGGAGCTTTTTTGAGGTTTTTTGGGGGCTTTTTTTGAGGCTATTTTGGGGCTTTTTTGAGGCTTTTTGGGAGCCTTTTTTGAGCCTTTTTGTGGCTTTTTTGAGTCTTTTTTGGAGCTTTTTTTAAGGCTTTTGGGGGAGCTTTTTGGGCCATTTTTGGGGCTTTTTTGGGCCATTTTTGGGGCTTTTTTGGCCATTTTTGGGGCTTTTTTTGGGCCTTTTTGGAGCTTTTTTGGACCATTTTTGGGGCTTTTTTGGGCCATTTTTGGGGCTTTTTTTGGGCCATTTTTGGAGCTTTTTTGGGAGCCTTTTTTGAGGCTTTTTTGGGGCTTTTTTTGGGCTTTTTGGGCCTTTTTTCCCGGGGATGAAATTCCCCCTTTTTCCCTGAATTCCCGGCCGGGAATTTTCAATAAAAATCGAATTCCGAGGAAACGGAAACCAAATTCCTTCCTTGGGGACTGGGAGGGAACTGGGGGGCACTGGGAGGGAACTGGGAGGGACTGGGAGGGGATTGGGAGGAACTGGGAGGGACTGGGAGGGAACTGGGAGGGAACTGGGAGGGGATTGGGAGGGAACTGGGAGGGACTGGGAGGGACTGGGAGGGACTGGGAGGGGACTGGGAGGGAACTGGGATGGGACTGGGAGGGAACTGGGAGGGAACTGGGAGGGACTGGGAGGGACTGGGAGGGAACTGGAGGGACTGGGGGGCACTGGAGGAACTGGGAGGGACTGGGAGGGAACTGGGAGGGAACTGGAGCACTGGGAGAGGTTTGGGAGGGACTGAGGGAACTGGAAGGGGATTGGGAGGGACTGGGCATACTGGGGATACTGGGAGCACTGGGGCTACTGGGAGGGACTGGGAGCTACTGGGGATACTGGGAGGGACTGGAAGGGACTGGGGGATACTGGGAGTTACTGGGAGGGGACTGGAGGGACTGGGGCATACTGGGAGGGAACTGGGAGGGACTGGAGGGGATTGCGAGGGACTGGGAGCTACTGGGGATACTGGGAGGGACTGGGAGCTACTGGGGATACTGGGAGGGACTGGGAGGGGACTGGGAGCTACTGGGGATACTGGGAGCACTGGGGATACTGGGAGGGACTGGGAGCGACTGGGAGAGACTGGAAGGGACTGGGAGGGACTGGGGAGGGATTGGGAGGGACTGGGGGATACTGGGAGGGAACTGGGAGGGACTGGGGGGATACTGGGAGCTACTGGGGATACTGGGAGCTCTGGGCATACTGGGAGTTACTGGAGGGACTGGGAGCCACTGGGAGCCACTGGGGATATTGGGAGCACTGGGAATTACTGGGAGCACTGGGGATACTGGGAGCACTGGGAATTACTGGGGATACTGGGAGCCACTGGGAGCCACTGGGTGAGGTGGGAATTTTTGGAAGGGGGAGGGGGGGGGAGGGGCGGGGGCGTTTCCCGCTCCCAAATTCCCGATTTTTGCCCCCAATAAAAAATTCCCGATTTATTTTTTTTTCCTGTTGGGTTTTTTTGGGTTTTTTGGGGTTTTTTTTGTTTTTTTGTTTTTTCCCGGGAATGACGCAAAAAAAAAAAAAAAAAAAAAAAAAAAAAAAATTCCCGGCGGTGACTCCTCCCCCGCAGCTCCAGTCCCCTATAGACCCCCTATAGAACCCCTATGGGACCCCTATAGACCCCCCATCCCCTACAGACCCCCCCAATCCCCTATAGACGCCCCTTATAGAACCCCTATAGACCCCCTATAGACCCCCCATCCCCTACAGACCCCCCCAATCCCCTATAGGACCCCTATGGACCCCCCCAAATCCCCTATAGACCCCCCCCCGTCCCCTATAGACCCCCCCTATAGAACCCCTATGGACCCCTATAGACCCCCCCAATCCCCTATAGACCCCCCAATCCCCTATAGAACCCCTATGGACCCCCCCCAAATCCCCTATAGACCCCCCTATAGAACCCCTATGGACCCCTATAGACCCCCCCAATCCCCTATAGACCCCTATAGAACCTCCAATCCCCTATAGACCCCCCCCGTCCCCTATAGACCCCCCGTCCCCTATAGACCCCCAATCCCTAGAGACCCCCTATAGACCCCCAATCCCCTAGAGACCCCCTATAGAACCTCCAATCCCCTATAGACCCCCCCTATAGACCTCCTATGGACCCCCCCCAAATCCCCTATAGACCCCCCCAACCCCCTAGAGACCCCCCCTGTCCCCTATAGACCCCCCCATCCCCTATAGACCCCCTATGGACCCCTCAATCCCTATAGACCCCCCCAAAGGACCCCTATAGACCCCATATAGACCCTCCCAATCCCCTATAGACCCCCCGTCCCCTATAGACCCCCCCAAAATCCCCTAGAGACCCCCAAAAACCCCCCAAATACCCCGCAAAATCCCCCAAAATCCCTCCAAACCCCTCTATACGCCCCTAAATCCCCCCAAAATCCCCCTAAACCCCCATCCAAAATTCCCCCAAATCCCCCCTATGCCCCCTATACCCCCTAAATCCCCCCTAAACTCCCCCAAAATCCCCCCAAAATCCCCCTATATCCCCCAAAATCCCCCAAATTCCCCCCTAAACCCTCCCAAAACCCCCAAAATCCCTCTATACCCCCCAAAACCCCAAATTCCCCCCAAAATCCCCCAAATTCCCCCCAAATCTCCCCCTAAACTCCCTCAAATTCCCCCCCAAAATCCCTCTAAAGCCCCCAAAATCCCTCTATACCCCCCAAAATCCCCCTAAACCCCCCAAAACCGCCCTAAACCCGCCAAAATCCCCCTAAACCCGCCAAAATCCCCCAAACCCCCCCCAAAACCCCCCCTAAACCCCCAAAATCCCCCTAAACCCCCCAAAATTCCCCCAAACCCGCCCTAACCCCCCCCAAAATCCCCCTATATCCCCCCAAAATCCCCCAAATTCCCCAAAACCCCCCCCAAATCCCCCAAAACCCCCCAAAACCCCTCTATACCCCCCTAAATTCCCCCAAACCCCCCAAAACCCCCCAAAATCCCCCCAAAATCCCCCAAACCCCCCCCAAACCCCTCTATACCCCCCCAAAATCCCCCGAATTCCCCCAAAACCCCCCTAAATCCCCGAAAATCCCCCCAAACCCCCCCAAAACCTCTTTATACCCCCCCAAATTCCCCCTAAATCCCCCCAAAATCCCCCAAAATCCCCAAAAATCCCCCAAAACCCCCCAAAATCCCCCGAATTCCCCCCAAAACCCCTCCAAAATCCCCCCAAACCCCCCCAAATTCCCCCAAAATCCCCCCCAACCCCCCCCATACCCCTCCCGGTAGGCGGAGCCTCCTCCCCAAGCCCCGCCCCCTCTCCATCCCCACCAATCAGATCGCTCGGTGGGCGTGGCCCGGCTCGGCGCGGGGGCGGGGCTCGGCGCTCCCCCTTGATAACCCCCGGGGCCGCGGGTTCGAATCCCGACCTTCCTCGGTCGCCATGTCCATGGTAGCGGCAGCCGCGGCCACCGCCACGTGCCCGGGGCGTTTTTGGGGTCACCCCGAGGGTGCCCCCGGTGGGGTCAGCCCGTCCCCACACCTCGCCACTTCACCTTCGAACCTCGCCCGGTGGCCAGCGCTCCCTGCAGGCCTCGCCGAAGGCATCGCCGCGTTCTTTACCCGCCCGCTGTGAGTATGGGAGGGGTTGGGTTTTTTTATTTTTGGGGGGGGGGTTTGACCCCAAATTTGGAGCCTCTCAGGTGGTTTGGGACACTCTATACCCCCCCCCCCTTGCCGCCTATAGGTCCCAGGGGTCCTCCTATAGCCTCCGCTAAACTCGTCCTAAACCCCCCTGAACTCGCCCAAATCCGCCCTGAACTTGGAAAATTCGCCCCGAACTCGCCCCGGACTTGCCAAAATCGCCTCGAAATGGTCCGAACCCCCCCCGAATTCGCCCTAAACTCCTTAAACCCTCCTAAATCCCCGCAAATTCGCTCTAAACCCCCTCAAAATGGCCCTAAACCCCCCTGAACCCCCCCAAAATCGCCCTAAACCCCCCTGAAAATGGCCCTAAACCCCCGCAAATTCGCCCTAAACCCCCTCAAAATAGCCCTGAACCCCCCCAAAATCGCCCTGAAACCCCCTGAAAATGGCGCTAAACCCCGCAAATTCGCCCTAAACCCCCCCAAAATCGCCCCGATCCCCTCAAAATGGCCCTAACCCCACTAAATTCCCCCCAATCCGCCCTAAACCCCCCTGAATCCACACAAATTCGCCCTAAACCCCCTCAAAATGGCCCTGAACCCCCCCAAAATCGCCCTAAACCCCCCTGAAAATGGCACTAAACCCCCGCAAATTCGCCCTAAAACCCCCCCCAAAATCGCCCCGATCCCCCTGAAAATGGCCCTAACCCCCCTAAATTCCCCCCAATCCGCCCTAAACCCCCCTGAATCCACACAAATTCACCCTAAACCCCCCCAAAATCGCTCTAAACCCCCTCAAAATGGCCCTAAACCCCCCTGAACCCCCCCAAAATCGCCCTAAACCCCCCTGAAAATGGCCCTAAACCCCCTAAATTTCCCCCAAAATCGCCCTAAACCCCCCTGAATCCACACAAATTCACCCTAAACCCCCAAAATCGCTCTAAACCCCCCTGAACCCCCCCAAAATCGCCCTGAACCCCCCT
>JAQMYR010000061.1:579827-638017 GCA_028536675.1 Aphelocoma californica
CCTAAACCCCCCTGAATCCACACAAATTCACCCTAAACCCCCCAAAATCGCTCTAAACCCCCCTGAACCCCCCCAAAATCGCCCTGAACCCCCCTGAAAATGGCCCTAAACCCCCGCAAATTCCCCCTAAACCCCCCCAAAATTGCTCTAAACCCCCCTGAATATGGCCCTAAACCCCGTAAATTCCCCCCAAAATCGCCCTAAACCCCCCCAAAATCGCCCTGAACCCCCCCAAATTCTCCCTAAATCTCCTCAAACTTGCCCTAAACGCCCCCAAAATCTGCCCTAAACCCCCCCAAAATCCACCTAAATTCCCCCAAATTCCCCCTAAACGCCCCCAAAATCCTCCCTAAACCTCCCTAAACTCCCCCAAATTCCCCCTAAATCTCCTCAAACTCGCCCTAAACGCCCCCAAAATCCGCCCTAAACCCCCCCAAAATCGCCCTAAATTCCCCCAAATTCCCCCTAAATCTCCCAAATTCGCCCTAAACCCCCCTGAAAATCGCCCTAAACCCCCCTGAACTCCCCCAAATTCCCCTAAATCTCCCCAAACTCGCCCTAAACGCCCCCAAAATCCGCCCTAAACCCCCCCAAAATCGCCCTAAACCCCCCTGAACCCCCCAAATTCTCCCTAAATCTCCTCAAACTCGCCCTAAACGCCCCCAAAATCCGCCCTAAACCCCCCCCAAATCCTCCCTAAACCCCCCTAAACTCCCCCAAATTCACCCTAAATCTCCTCAAATTCGCTCTAAACCCCCCCAAATTCACCCTAAATCTCCCAAATTCGTCCTAAACCCCCCTAAATTCACCCTAAACCCCCCCCAAATCGCCGTAAACTCCCCCAAATTCCCCCTAAATCTCCCAAATTCCCCCTAAATCTCCCGAATTCGCCCTAAACCCCCCCAAAATCGCCCCAAACCCCCCCCGGCCACCCCTCCCATCCCCCCCTCTATTCCCAAAACCCCTCCCAAATCCCAAATTCCCGGAATTCCTCCTCTGCTCTCATTTCCCGGAGCCCCGGGGGGGAAACTGAGTCACTTCCACCCCCTCGCCTCTGACTCAGCCCTGCCCGGGGCCCTCTGGGAGGATTCGGGGCCCTCCCTGCTCAGGTATTTGGCCCAAAAAAGGGATTTTTTTGCCCCAAAAAAGGGATTTATTTGCCCCAAAAACGGGATTTTTTTCCCCCCCTAAAAGGGATTTATTTGCCCCAAAAAAGGGATTTTTTTCCCCCCCAAAATGAGATTTTTTACCCCCCAAAAAGGGATTTTTCCCGCCAAAAAGGGGATTTTTTTGCCCCCAAAAGGGATGTTTTTGCCCCCCAAAATGGGATTTATTTGCCCCAAAAACGGGATTTTTTTTTGCCACCCAAAAAAGGGATTTTTCCCGCCAAAAAAAGGATTTTTTTTTTCCCGCCAAAAGGGATTTTTTCCCCCCAAAAATGATATTTTTTTGCCCCAAAAAAGGGATTTTTTCCCCCCCAAAAAAGGGATTTTTTTGCTCCCAAAAGGGATTTTTTTGCCCCCCAAAAATGGGATTTATTTGCCCCAAAAAGGGATTTATTTGCCCCAAAAACGGGATTTTTTTTGCCCCCCAAAAAGGGATTTTTCCCACCCAAAAAAGGATTTTTTTCCCGCCAAAAGGGATTTTTTTTTGCCCCCAAAAATGGGATTTTTTTGCCCCCAAAAAGGGATTTTTTCCCCCCCAAAAAAGGGATTTTTTTGCCCCCCAAATGGAATTTTTTTGCCCCAAAAATAGGATTTTTTTTGCCCCCAAAAAAGGGATTTATTTGCTCCAAAAAGGAACTTTTTTGCCCCAAAAAAGGGACTTTTCCCTCCTAAAAGGGTTTTTTTTGCCCCCCAAAAAAGGGATTTTTCTCCCCAAAATGGGATTTTTTTGCCCCCCAAAATGGGATTTTTTTGCCCCCCCCAAAAAGGGACTTTTTTACCCCCAAAAAGGGAATTTTTCCCCCCAGAAATGGGATTCTTTTCCCCAAAAATGGAATTTTTTTGCCCCCCCCAAAAAGGGACTTTTCCCCCACAAAATGGGATTTTTTCCCCCCTAAAAGGGATTTTTTTTCCCCCCAAAAAAGGGATTTTTCCCCCAAAAAAGGGAACCTTCCCCCCACCCCTTTCAGGAAGCTAAGCAGGGTCCGCCAGGGTCACCCCTTGGATGGGTTCCCCAACCCCATCCTGTGAAAAATTACCCCAAAAAGGGATTTTTTTTCCTGAAAAAAGGGATCTTTTTTGCCCCAAAAGAGGGATTTTTTTCCCCCAAAAAAGGGACTTTTTCCCCCCAAAAATGGGATTTCTTCCCCCAAAAGAGGGATTTTTTTTTCCCCCCAAAAATGGAATTTTTCCCCCCAAAAATGGGATTCTTTTCCCCAAAAATGGAATTTTTTTGCCCCCCAAAAGAGGGATTTTTCCCCCCAAAAAAGGGATTTTTCCCCCAAAAAGGGAACCTTCCCCCCCCCCCCCTTTCAGGAAGCTAAGCAGGGTCCGCCAGGGTCACCCCTTGGATGGGTTCCCCAACCCCTCCCTTTCCCCTCCTCTAATCCCCCCTCACCCCCATCGGGAATTTCCCCCGGAATTCCCGGAATTTCCCCTGGAATTCCCGGAATTTCTCCCGGAATTCCCGGAATTCCCGCAGATCCCTGACACCCCCTCTCCCCCCCCACCCAGGTGCGCCGCCCCCTCCCCACCGAAGCGCCCAGCGCTGCCCAGCGCCTCCTGCTGCTGCTCTTGGCCGTGGTGGGCACCCAAATCTACACCGCGCCCGGCGACGTCGGCGCCGCCGAGGGCGCCGGGACCCCCGCGGGGGCACCGCCGCTGGCACCCGAGCCCCCCGCGATTCCCGAGGCGCCCCCGATTCCCGCCGGGAACGCCGGAACGCCCAACGGGACGACGCCCGCGGCACCCGTGGGTGGCTCCTGCTCCTCTTGGTCGCTGTCGCCTCCTGGTGGTGTCCGGATCTGCTGAGGGGAACCCCCCACCCCACCCCAGCCCGCCCCTCGTCGTCGTCGCCTCCTGGCTTAATTAACGGCGTCGTTAATTAAGGCCGAAGAGCTCCGCGCTGTTTTGTGGCCTGACCGGTTCCAGTTGGGCACTGGGAGAACTGGGAGAACTGGACTGGGAAGGGGGTGGAGCCGTGGGTTGAGGAGGGAGGGGGGGGCATTGTCCTTCCTGTAATTAATGAGCCGGTTAATTACCTCCTAATTAATGAGCAGGTTGTTAATTAGCCCCCCAAGAGTTACTGGTTGGAGGTGGGACCAGTCCCAGTTGGGTACTGGGAGCACTGGGAGAACTGGGAGCACTGGGAGAACTGGGAATACTGGGAAGGGGGTGGAGCCGTGGGTTGAGGAGGGAGAGGGGGGGCGTTGTCCTTCCTGTAATTAATGAGCCGGTTAATTACCTCCTAATTAACGAGAAGGTTGTTAATTAGCCCCCCAAGAGTTACTGGTTGGAGGTGGGACCAGTCCCAGTTCGGTACTGGGAGCACTGGGAGAACTGGGAGCACTGGGAGAACTGGGAAGGGGGTGGAGCCGTGGGTTGAGGAGGGAGGGAGGGGGGGGCGTTGTCCTTCCTGTAATTAATGAGCCGGTTAATTACCTCCTAATTAACGAGCAGGTTGTTAATTAGCCCCCCAAGAGTTACTGGTTGGAGGTGGGACCAGTCCCAGTTCGGTACTGGGAGCACTGGGAGCACTGGGAGAACTGGGAGCACTGGGAATACTGGGAAGGGGGTGGAGCCGTGGGTTGAGGAGGGAGAGGGGGGGCGTTGTCCTTCCTGTAATTAATGAGCCGGTTAATTACCTCCTAATTAACGAGAAGGTTGTTAATTAGCCCCCCAAGAGTTACTGGTTGGAGGTGGGACCAGTCCCAGTTGGGTACTGGGAGAACTGGGAAGGGAGGGTGGAGCTTAGGGGGGGGGGCGTGGTCAGGATGGCCTAATTAATGAGGCTTAATTAACGAGGTCAGCTCTACCTCAGCATCAGCGCCTGTGGGTGCAGAACTTATTTATTGTTAATTAATTAATAATTATTTATTTGTTATTATTTATTCGTTATTAATTATTATTTATTATTAATTATTATTTATTGTGTCTTCGATCGTTATTATTTATTAATTATTTATGGATTATTTATTAATTAATTACCTCCGGGTTATTTATTGCGATTCAATTTGGGGGGTGGCGGGGGGTGTTGAATGTGATTTTGGAGGTAATTAATATTTTAATAAATTAATTAATTTAATTAATGTCTGTCGTGTCTTTATTGGAGTTTCCCATGGTCGAAATGGGGGGGGAGCGGAAAATTATGGAAAATCCCAATTTTGGGCATTTTACCCCAAAATTTTGGGGGATTTGGATGGGGGAAAAATGATGGAAAATCCCAATTTTTGGGCATTTTACCCCAAAATTTTGGGGGGTTTTGGAAAGAGGAAAAATGATGGAAAATCCCAATTTTTGGGCATTTTCATCCCTAAATTTTGGGGGTTTTGGACAGGGGGAAAAATGAGGGAAAATCCCAATTTTTGGGCATTTTACCCCAGAATTTTGGGGGTTTTGGACAGGGGAAAATGATGGAAAATCCCAATTTTTGGGGATTTTATCCCAAAATTTTGTGGGTGTTGGATGGGGAAAAATGATGGAAAATACCAATTTTTGGGGATTTTATCCCTAAATTTTGGGGTTTTTGATGGGGGGAAAATGATGGAAAATCCCAATTTTTGGGGATTTTATCCCAAAATTTTGTGGGTGTTGGATGGGGAAAAATGATGGAAAATACCAATTTTTGGGGATTTTATCCCAAAATTTTGGTGGTTTTGGACAAGGGAAAAATGATGGAAAATCTCAATTTTTGGGCATTTTATCCCAAGTCGGATTTTTATTGACCCGACACGGAAAATACAAAGTCACAAAAGTAACAAAAAAAACCCCGAAAATTCCATTTTTTTCCTTAAAAAACAAAGCAAGTTAAAAACGGCTCAAGTTCGCTCCCGTTTTTTGGGGAAAAACTGGGAATATCCAAAGGAAAAATCCCATCTTTCCTCCAAAACTCCCATTTGGTGGCCTTGGTGACCCAAATTTGGGATTTTTTTCCCCAAAATTTTAGTTTGGTTTTTTTTTTTTAAATTTTTCCCCTCAAATTTCGAGGATTTTTCCCCAAATTTTGAGCCGCGGGATGAGCGGGAATTTCCCCGTCCCGTCGTGAATTGGCCAATGAATCGCCCCCCTAATTAATCCCAGCTCGTTAATTAGCCGTGGGAATGGAGCGGGAACGAGGTGGGGCCAAACCCAAGGTTGGGGCTTGGGGTCGGCCGATCCCAGTTGGGCACTGGGAGCACTGGGAGCACTGGGAGCACTGGGAATGCTGGGAAGGGGCCGGGAGCGTGGAACGATGGGAACTCCTCCGTGTCGCCAATTAATTCAGCCCTAATTAATTAGAGATCATTAATTAGCCACGGGAACGAGTTGGGGACAAACCCAGTGACGGATCCTTGACCCCAAGGTGGGCACTGGGAGCACTGGGAGCACTGGGAGCACTGGGAGCACTGGGAATGGGAACCGTGGAACGATGGGAACTCCTCCATGTCCCCAGTTAATTCCGCCCTAATTAATTAGAGATCATTAATTAGCCACCAGGCTTGAATGGGAACGAGTTGGGAACAAACCCAGTGACGGATCCTTGACCCCAAAGTGGGCCACTGGGAGCACTGGGAGCACTGGGAGCACTGGGAATGGGAACCATGGAACGATGGGAACTCCTCCATGTCCCCAGTTAATTCCGCCCTAATTAATTAGAGATCATTAATTAGCCACCAGGCTTGAACGGGAACGAGTTGGGAACAAACCCAGTGATGGATCCTTGACCCCAGTTGGGCACTGGGAGCACTGGGAGCACTGGGAGCACTGGGAGCACTGGGAGCACTGGGAATGAGAACCATGAAATGATGGGAACTCCTCCATGTCCCCAGTTAATTAACGAACGAATTCAGCTCTAATTAATTAGAGATCATTAATTAGCCACGGGAACGAGTTGCGACCAAACCCAATGACGGATCCTTGACCCCAAGGTGGGCACTGGCAGCACTGGGAGCACTGGGAGCACTGGGAGTGCTGGGAATGGGAACCGTGGAACGATGGGAACTCCTCCACGTCCCCAGCTAATTAACAAATGAATTCAGCCCTAATTAATTAGAGATCATTAATTAGCCACCAGGATTGAATGGGAACGAGCTGGGAATAAACCCAGTGACGGATCCTTGACCCCAAAGTGGGCCACTGGGAGCACTGGGAGCACTGGGAGCACTGGGAATGGGAACCATGGAACGATGGGAACTCCTCCACGTCCCCAGTTAATTCCGCCCTAATTAATTAGAGATCATTAATTAGCCACCAGCCTTGAATGGGAACGAGCTGGGAACAAACCCAGTGACGGATCCTTGACCCCAAGGTGGGCACTGGGAGCACTGGGAGCACTGGGAATGGGAACCATGGAACGATGGGAACTCCTCCATGTCCCCAGTTAATTCCGCCCTAATTAATTGGAGATCATTAATTAGCCACCAGGATTGAATGGGAACGAGCTGGGGACAAACCCAGTGATGGATCCTTGACCCCAAGGTGGGCACTGGGAGCACTGGGAGCACTGGGAGCACTGGGAATGGGAACCATGAAATGATGGGAACTCCTCCACGTCCCCAGTTAATTAACAAAAGAATTCAGCTCTAATTAATTAGAGATCATTAATTAGCCACGGGAACGAGTTGCGACCAAACCCAATGATGGATCCTTGACCCCAAGGTGGGCACTGGGAGCACTGGGAGCACTGGGAGCACTGGGAATGGGAACCATGGAATGATGGGAACTCCTCCACGTCCCCAGCTAATTAACAAATGAATTCAGCCCTAATTAATTAGAGATCATTAATTAGCCACCAGGATTGAATGGGAACGAGCTGGGGACAAACCCAGTGATGGATCCTTGACCCCAGCTGGGCACTGGGAGCACTGGGAGCACTGGGAGCACCGGGAATGCTGGGAAGGGGCACCATGGAATGATGGAAATTCCTCCACGTCCCCATCTAATTAACGAATGAATTTAGCTCTAATTAATTAGAGATCATTAATCAGGCACGGGAACAAGTTGGGGACAAACCCAGTGATGGATCCTTGACCCCAAAGTGGGCCACTGGGAGCACTGGGAGCACTGGGAGCACTGGGAGCACGGGGAATGGGAACCGTGGAATGATGGGAACTCCTCCACATCCCCAGCTAATTAACGAATGAATTCAGCCCTCATTAATTAGAGATCATTAATTAGCCACCAGGATTGAATGGGAACGAGCTGGGGACAAACCCAGTGATGGATCCTTGACCCCAGCTGGGCACTGGGAGCACTGGGAGCACTGGGAGCACGGGGAATGGGAACCATGGAACGATGGGAACTCCTCCATGTCCCCAGTTAATTCCGCCCTAATTAATTAGAGATCATTAATTAGCCACCAGCCTTGAAGGGAACGAGTTGGGAACAAACCCAGTGACGGATCCTTGACCCCAAAGTGGGCACTGGGAGCACTGGGAGCACTGGGAGCACTGGGAGCACTGGGAATGGGAACCGTGGAACGATGGGAACTCCTCCACGTCCCCAGCTAATTAACGAATGAATTCAGCCCTAATTAATTAGAGATCATTAATTAGCCACCAGGATTGAATGGCAACGAGTTGCAACCAAACCCAGTGATGGATCCTTGACCCCAAAGTGGGCCACTGGGAGCACTGGGAGCACTGGGAGCACCGGGAATGCTGGGAAGGGGCACCATGGAATGATGGAAATTCCTCCACATCCCCAGCTAATTAACGAATGAATTTAGCTCTAATTAATTAGAGATCATTAATCAGCCACGGGAACAAGTTGGGGACAAACCCAGTGACGGATCCTTGACCCCAAAGTGGGCCACTGGGAGCACTGGGAGCACTGGGAGCACTGGGAGCACTGGGAGCACTGGGAGCACTGGGAATGGGAACCATGGAACGATGGGAACTCCTCCACGTCCCCAGCTAATTAACGAATGAATTCAGCCCTAATTAATTAGAGATCATTAATCAGCCACAGGAACAAGTTGGGGACAAACCCAGTGACGGATCCTTGACCCCAAAGTGGGCCACTGGGAGCACTGGGAGCACTGGGAGCACTGGGAGCACGGGGAATGGGAACCATGGAACGATGGGAACTCCTCCATGTCCCCAGTTAATTCCGCCCTAATTAATTGGAGATCATTAATTAGCCACCAGCCTTGAATGGGAACGAGCTGGGAACAAACCCAGTGATGGATCCTTGACCCCAAAGTGAGCACTGGAAGCACTGGGAGCACTGGGAGCACTGGGAATGGGAACCATGGAATGATGGGAACTCCTCCATGTCGCCAGTTAATTAATGAAGGAATTCAGCCCTCATTAATTAGAGATCATTAATTAGCCACCAGCCTTGAATGGGAACGAGTTGGGAACAAACCCAGTGACGGATCCTTGACCCCAAGGTGGGCACTGGGAGCACTGGGAGCACTGGGAGCACCGGGAGCACCGGGAGCACCAGTAACACCAACACCCCTCAATTGATCAACGACGCCGCCTCCGCCGACCCCGCCGGAAACCCCGGGAACGCCCGGCCCGGGAACGCCAAAGCCCAAGGCAACTCCAACGGCGCCGGCACCACGGGCGAAGCCGGGAACGCCGGGAACGCGGCGCCCGCCCCTCCCGCGGCGAAACCTCCGGCCGGCCCCGGCAGCGGCGCCGGGGCCCGAGAGGCGCCGGCGGCTTTGGTGTCGCCGCCCTTGTCCCCGGCGTGGGTGCGCTGGTGGCGGTTGAGGTGGGAGCTGCGGCTGAAGCACTTGCCGCACTCGGGGCACTTGTAGGGCTTCTCGCCGGTGTGGACGCGCTGGTGGATGGTGAGCTCGGAGCGCTGGATGAAGCTCTTGCCGCACTCGGAGCACTGGAAGGGTTTCTCGCCCAGGTGGGTGCGCTGGTGGGTCAGGAGGTTGGAGGAGACGCTGAAGCACTTGCCGCACTCGCCGCAGCGGTACGGCTTCTCGCCGGTGTGCATGCGGCGGTGGATGGTGAGGTCGGATTTTTGGATGAAGCCCTTGCCGCACTCGGGGCATTTGTAGGGTTTCTCGCCCGTGTGGATGCGCCGGTGTTTCACCAGCGCCGAGCGCTGCCCGAAGCTCTTCCCGCATTCCTGGCACTTGTACGGCTTCTCCGGCACCGCCGCCGCCGCCGCCGCTTCCGATTCCCGCCCGCAATCCTGGCACAACCCGCGGCTTTTCCCGCAATCCAGGCATTTCGGCGCCGACGTCCCACCGGCACCGCCGCCGCCGCCGCCGCCGTGGGCGCGTTGGTGCTTCAGCAACGCCGCGCCCTGCCCGAAGCACCGCCCGCACTGCCCGCACTGGAACAGGCGGCCGTGCCGGTGAGCGGCCAAAAATCCGGCCAGGTGCTCCGGACAGCGGTAGCTCGCCCGTTCGGCCGCGTGGATTTTCCGGTGCCGGTCCAGGTGGGAGCTGACGCTGAAGCTTTTGCCGCACTCGCCGCAGCTGTAGGGCCGCTCGCCGGTGTGGACGCGCTGGTGCCGCTCCAGGTCGGAGCGCTGGATGAAGCCCTTGCCGCAGTCGCCGCAGGCGAACGGCCGCTCGCCCGTGTGGATGCGCCGGTGCTGGGTGAGGTTGGAGCCGCGGCTGAAGCTCTTGCCGCAGTCGCCGCAGCGGTGCGGCCGCTCGCCCGTGTGCGTCTTGCGGTGCTTGGCCAGCGCCGAGCGCTGCCCGAAGCTCTTCCCGCAATCCGGGCACCGATGCGGCGCCGCCGCTTCCGCCGCGGTCGCCGCCGGCCTCGCCCTGGCGCGGGGTTGAGCGGGCGGCCCCGGTCCCCCGGCGTGGGTGCGGCGGTGCCGGTCCAGGTGGGAGCTGACGCTGAAGCGCTTGCCGCAGTCGCCGCAGGGGTACGGCCGCTCGCCGGTGTGGACGCGCCGGTGCCGCTCCAGGTCGGAGCGCTGGATGAAGCCCTTGCCGCAGTCGCCGCAGCGGTGCGGCCGCTCGCCCGTGTGGATGCGCCGGTGCTGGGCCAGGTTGGAGCCGCGGCTGAAGCCTTTGCCGCAGTCGCCGCAGCGGTGCGGCTTCTCGGCCGCGGCGCCGCGTTCCGGCTGCCGGCAGCGCCGGCCGCACTCGGAGCAGCGCCGGGGTTTGGCCGGGCTCTTGCCGCACTCCGAGCAGCTTCCCGCGGTTTTCCGGCTTTTTGCCGGTGCCGCCGGGGTGGGGTCGCTTTGGGGTTGAGGTGCTGGAGGGTCTTGGGTGTCCTGAGGGGCCGGATCGTCCTCGGGGCCGCTGCCGGTGCCGGCGGCTGCGTTGGGAAGGGAGAACCTGGATCGTATCCCGGGCAAGGTCTTCCAGGATTCCGTGGTTTGGGTTGACCTTGGCCATGGTCTTGTTGGCCTCCCAGAAAATCTCGTCTCATCCCCAAAAAATCCCATCCCGCCCCCAAAATCCCATCCCAAAAAATCCCACCACACTCCAAAAAATCCCATCCCATCCCATCCAAAAAATCCCATCCCATCCCAAAAAATCCCATCCCACACCCAAAATCCCATCCCGCCCCAAAAAATCCTATCCCATCCCAAAAAAATCCCACCCCACCCCAAAAATCCCATCCCAAAAAATCCCATCCCAAAAAATCCCACCCCAAAAAATCCCACCCCAAAAAATCCCATCCCATCCCAAAAAATCCCATCCCACCCCAAAAATCCCATCCCAAAAAATCCCATCCCGCCCCCAAAATCCCATCCCAAAAAATCCCACCACACTCCAAAAAATCCCATCCCATCCAAAAAATCCCATCCCATCCCATCCCAAAAAATCCAAGCCCACACCCAAAATCCCATCCCGCCCCAAAAAATCCTATCCCATCCCAAAAAAATCCCACCCCATCCCAAAAAATCCCACCCCAAAAAATCCCATCCCATCCCAAAAAATCCCATCCCATCCCAAAATCCCACCCCCAAAATCCCAAAAAATCCCCAAAAAATCCCCAAAATCCCATTCCAAAAATCCCCAAAAATCCCAAAAAATCCCAAAAAAATCCCCAAAAAATCCATTCCAAAAATCCCAAAAAATCCATTCCAAAAATCCCCAAAAATCCAAAAAAATCCCCAAAAAATCCCCAAAAATCCCCAAAAATCCCAAAAAATCCCAAAAAATCCCCCAAAACCCCACCCCAACTTTCCCACAGAACCCCCCTGAACGGAGCCCACCCAAAAAAAAAACAACCCCAGGAAAACCTCCCCGGACTCCCTTTTCCCCCAAAATTTTTGGTTTTTTCCCCAAACTCCACCTCCGTCCCCAAAAATCCCATCCCATCCCAAAAAAAAAAACCCCAGGAAAACCTTCCCGGACTCCCTTTTTCCCCCCAAATTTTTGGGTTTTTCCCCCAAAATTTTTGGGTTTTTCCCCCAAAATTTTTGGGTTTTTCCCCCCAAAATTTTTGGTTTTTTCCCCCAAACTTTTTGGTTTTTCCCCCCAAAATTTTTGGTTTTTTCCCCCCAAAATTTTTGGTTTTTCCCCCCAAATTTTTGGTTTTTTCCCCCAAAATTTTTGGGTTTTTCCCCCAAAATTTTTGGGTTTTTCCCCCCAAAATTTTTGGGTTTTTCCCCCCAAAATTTTTGGGTTTTTCCCCCCAAAATTTTTGGTTTTTTCCCCCCAAAATTTTTGGTTTTTCCCCCCAAATTTTTGGGTTTTTCCCCCCAAAATTTTTGGTTTTTTCCCCCCAAAATTTTTGGTTTTTTCCCCCAAAATTTTTGGGTTTTTCCCCCCCAAAATTTTTGGTTTTTCCCCCCAAATTTTTGGCTTTTTCCCCCCAAAATTTTTGGGTTTTTCCCCCAAAATTTTTGGTTTTTTCCCCCAAAATTTTTGGTTTTTCCCCCCAAATTTTTGGTTTTTTCCCCCAAAATTTTTGGTTTTTTCCCCCAAACTTTTTGGTTTTTTCCCCCAAAATTTTTGGTTTTTTCCCCCAAAATTTTTGGTTTTTTCCCCCAAAAATTTTGGGTTTTTCCCCCAAAATTTTTGGGTTTTTACCCCCAAAATTTTTGGTTTTTCCCCCAAAATTTTTGTTTTTTTCCCCCAAACTTTTTGGTTTTTCCCCCAAAATTTTTGGTTTTTTCCCCAAAAATTTTTGGTTTTCCCCCCCAAAATTTTGGGCTTTTTTCCCCCCGAAATTCACCTCCGTCCTTGGCCGTTCTCCTCCGGTGCCGGCGTTTCCCGCCCTGCCCTTGTTCCCGGACCAATTCCCGGAGCATTTTTTCCACCTGGCTCCTCCCGGCCGTCTGCAGGATCAGCCCCAGCTGCCGCCGCAGCTCGGGATCCGCCCCTCCCCCATCGCCCGCCGCCCCCCGCCGGGGGTCCCGGGGGGGGCTGGGCTGGGCTTTGATCCCCCTCGGCTTCCAGGGCTGGGAAAAAAAAAAAAAAAAAAAAAAAGAGGGGGGGGAAAAAAATGCTGGGATTCCGAAAAAAAAAAAATCCGGAGGGGGTTTGGGAAGAGTTTGGGGAGAATTCGTGGAAAATCTGGAGGGGTTTGGGAGAATTCGGGGAGAATTCCCAAAAATCCGAAGGGATTTGGGAGAGTTCGGGGAGATTTCCCAGAAATCAAAGGGATTTGGAGAGTTTGGGGAGAATTCCCGGAAATTTGAAGGGGTTTGGGAGAATTTAGGGAGAATTCCCGAAAATCTGAAGGGATTTGGTTGAGTTTGGGGAGAATTCCTGAAATCTGAAGGATTTGGTTGAATTAAGGGAGAATTCCCAAAAATCAAAGGGATTTGGGAGAGTTTGGGGAGATTTCCCAGAAATCCGAAGGGATTTGATTGAGTTTGGGGAGAATTCCCGGAAATTTGAAGGGGTTTGGGAGAATTTGGGGAGAATTCCCGAAAATCTGAAGGGGTTTGGTTGAGTTTGGGGAGATTCCCGAAAATCCAAAGGGATTTGGGAGAATCTGGGGAGAATTCCTGGAAATTTGAAGGGATTTGGAAGAGTTTGGGGAGAATTCCTGGAAATTTGAAGGGGTTTGGTTGAATTTGGGGAGAACTCCCAAAAATCTGAAGGGGTTTGGTCGAATTTAGGGAGAATTCCCAAAATCTGAAGGGATTTGGTCGAATTCCAGGGAGAATTCCCAAAAATCCGAAGGAATTCGGGTCAGTTTTGGGGGAGAGATTCCCAAAAATCCCCAGGGATTCCCTCCAACTTGGAAATTCCCCAAACCTCCCGAAATTCCCCCCAATTTTGCAGCCGCTCCCCAAAAAAATCCTTCAGGAATTCCCCCGAATTTCCGAGCCCCCAAAATCCCAAATTTTGGGCCGATCCCCAAAATCCGAGACCTCCGGAATTTCTCGGATCCCCGCCATCCCAAAATTCCCACGTTCCCGCCCCCAAATCCCAGGAAATCGCCCCGAAATTGCCCAAAACCTCACGGAATTCCCGTTTTTTTTTTACGAATTAACCAAAATCCACGGAATTCCCCCCAAATTTGGGGGATTTTTCCCGACTCACCCGACCCCAGCCCCCGTCTCCGGTGGGATTCGGCGAAGGCGGTGATCCGGGGCCAACTGATGGCGATTTCCTCGGCTGCCGGGGGGAAAAAAAATGGGAATTTTGGGATTTTTGGGAATTTCGGGAATTTCGGGAATTTCTGCACCCCCCTTTTTCCCTGCCCGGCTCCGTTTTGGGCTGAAATCCCTGAGTTTTGGACAAATTGGGAAAAAAATCCCAAATTCCCCCCCAAAAAAATCCCAGAATTCCCCCCCCCCCAAAAATCCCCAAATTCCCCCAAATTCTGTCCTGGGAATTCCCCAAAAAAATCCCCCAAAATCCCCAGATTTGTGTCTTGAGGAACTCCCAAAAAATCCCCAAAAAATCCCCCCAAAAATCCTCAAAAAAAACCCAAAAAAATTCCCAAAAAAACCCCAAAAATTCCCAAAAATCCCCCAAAAAATGCCCAAAAAATCCCCAAAAAATCCCCAAATTCCACCCCCGAGGAACTCCCAAAATTCCCCCTTCTCTCCCCAAAAGTCCACTTTGGGATCTCCCCCAAAAATTCCCAAATTCCCTGGGAACCCCCAAAGAAATCCCTAAAAAATCCCAAAAAATCCCCAAAAAATCCCCAAATTCCACCCTCGAGGAACTCCCAAAATTCCCCCTTTTCTTCCCAAAATTCCGCTTTGGGATCTCCCCCAAAAAATTCCCAAAATTCCCTCAAATTCTGTCCTGGAAATTCCCCAAAAATCCCAGAATTCCCCCCCAAAAATTCCCCAAATTCTGCCCTGGGAACCTCCAAAAAAATCCCCCCAAAATCCCCAAAAATTCCCAAAAAAATCCCCCCAAAAATCCCCAAAAAATCCCCCAAAAATATCCCCAAAAACCCCCCAAAAAATCCCAAAAAATCCCCAAATTCCACCCCCGAGGAACTCCCAAAATTCCCCCTTCTCTCCCCAAAATTCCGCTTTGGGATCTCCCCCAAAAATTCCCAAATTTCCCCCAAATTCCGGCTCCCCCTTACCCAGGGAAATGACGTTCTCGTAGTTCTCCTGCATCCTCGGCCCCAAATTTGGGGGAATTTACCCCAAAATCCCAAATCCGAGCCTGCAACGAGACCCCCCCCACCCCAAAATTCCCGGTGGGATCCCAAAATCCCCCAGTTTGGGGCTTTTCCTGCAATTTTTGGGGTCTTTTCCTCAGTTTTTGGGGATGATTTGGGGGGAATTTTGGGGGAATTTTGGGATGATTTGAGGGGAATTTTGGGATAATTTTGGGGTGGATTTGGGAGGAATTTTGGGGAAGATTGGGGGGATTTTGGGATCATCCGAGGAGGAATTTTGGGATAATTTTGGGGAATATTTGGGGTAATTTTGGGGGATTTTTGGGAGGAATTTTGGGATCATTCCAGGAGGAATTTTGGGGTAATTTTGGGGTGATTTGGGGGAATTTTGGGATGATCTGGGGGGGGGAATTTGGGGGTAATTTTGGGGTAATTTGAGGAGCAATTTTGGGGTAATTTTGGGATAATTTTGGGAGGAATTTTGGGGAAGATTAGGGGGGACTTTGGGGAATATTTGGGGGGATTTTGGAGAATATTTGGGGGGGAATTTTGGGATGATTTGGGATGAATTTTGGGATGATCTGGGGGGGGATTATGGGGTAATTTGAGGAGCAATTTTGGGGTAATTTTGGGATAATTTTGGGAGGAATTTTGGGGAAGATTCGGGGGGGATTTTGGGGAATATTTGGGGGGAATTTTGGGATGATTTGGGGATGAATTTTGGGATGATCTGGGGGGGGATTTTGGGATGATCTGGGGGGGGTTTTGGGGTAATTTTGGGATGGATTTGGGAGGAATTTTGGGGGAATTTTGGGAGGAATTTTGGGGTGGATTTGGGAGGAATTTTGGGGTAATTTTGGGATGATTTAGGATGAATTTTGGGATGGTCTGGGGGGGCGATTTTGGGGAATATCTGGGAGGAATTCTGGGGTGGGTTTGGGAGGAATTTTGGGATCGATTTGGGAGGAATTTTGGGATGTTTCAAGGGGGGAATTTCGGGGTAATTTCGGGATGATCTGGGAGGAATTTTAGGATGATTTGGGGAGGAATTTTGGGATGATTTGAGAAGGAACTTTGGGGCTAATTCCGGGATGATCTGGGAATAATTTTGGGATGATCTGGGGGGGGGATTTGGGGGAATATTTGGGAGGAATTTTGGGGTAATTTCGGATGATCGGGGGGGGGGCGGAATTTTGGAGCGGCTTTAGGGGGAATTCTGGGATGATTCGGGGAGGAATTTTGGGATAATCTTGGGATGATTTGGGGGGGGGGGGAGGGAGGGATTTGGGGGCACCCTGCGTTACCTGCTGGGGGGAGGGGAGGGGGGGGAGGGGGTTCAGCGCGGGGTCCCCCCCCCCGCTTTTGGGGTCTCCCCGCGCCGCTCCCGATCCCGATCCCGATCCCGATCCCGCTCCCGATCCCGCTGGAGGCGGCTCCCGGCGTGACCCGGATACAGTGGAGCCGCCACCGCCTCCTCCTCCTCCTCCTCCCTCCTCCTCCTCCTCCTCCCTCCCCCCTTTCCCTCCCTCCTCCTCCTCCTCCTCCTCCCTCTCCTCCCCTTCCTCTTCCTCCCTTATTCCTCCTCCTCCTCCCCCCTCATTTCTCCTCCTCCCCTTTTCCCTCTTCTTCCTCCCCCTCCTCTTCCTCCTCCTCCTCCTCCTCCTCCTCCTCCTCCCCCCCCTTTTCCTGGATCGGGGGAGTTTTGGAGGGGGGGAGGACCAAAAACGGGGGGGGGGGGGGAGCTCCAAGGAATTCCCGAAGAATTGTGCCAAGGAATTGCCCAAGGATTTGCCCCCAAAACTCCCCAAAGTGCCCCCAAAAAATTCCCAAGGTAATGCCCCAAAAATGGCCAAAATATTCCCAAGGAAATGCCCCCAAAAATAACCAAGGAAATGCCCAAGGATTTGTCCCCCAGAATTCCCAAAAATTTCCCAAGGAAATGCCACAAAAAATTCCCAAGGAATTGCCCAAAAAATTCCAAGGAATTGCCCAAGGATTTGCCCCAAAATTCCCCAAAAAATTCCCAAGGAATTGCCCAAGGATTTGCCCCAAAATTCCCCAAAAAATGCCCAAGGATTTGCCCCAAAATATTCCCAAGGAAATACCAAAAACATTCCCAAGGAATTGCCCAAAAAATCCCCAAAGTGCCCAAAAAATTCCCAAGGAAATGCCCAAAAAAATTCCCCAAAAATGCCCCCAAAATTCCCAAGGAATTGCCCAAGGAAATGCCCCAAAATTCCCCAAAAAATCCCCAAAAATTCCCAAGGAATTGCCCAAGGAAATGCCCCAAGAAATCCCAAGGAAATGCCCCAAAAATTCCCAAGGAATTGCCCAAGGATTTGCCCCAAAATTCCCCAAAGTGCCCAAAAAATTCCCAAGATAATGCCCAAAAAATTCCCAAAAATTCCCAAGATAATGCCCAAAAAATTCCCCAAAATTTGCCAAGGAATTGCCCCAAAATTCCCCAAAAAATTCCCACAAAAAATCCCCCAAAAATCCCCCCAAAAATTCCCAAGGAAATGCCCCAAAAATTCCCAAGGAAATGCCCAAGGAAATGCCCCAAAATTCCCCCAAAAATTCCCAAAAAATTCCCAAGGAAATGCCCCAAAAATTCCCAAGGAATTGCCCAAGGAAATGCCCCAAAATTCCCCAAAAAAAATCCCACAAAAATCCCCCAAAAATTCCCAAGGAAATGCCCAAAAAATTCCCCAGGAATTGCCCAAGGAAATGCCCCCAAAATTTCCCAAAAAAAATCCCCCAAAAATCCCCCAAAAAATTCCCAAGGAAATGCTACAAAAAATTCCCACGGAATTGCGCCCACGGAATTGCGCAAAAAATCCCCCAAACTCCCCCAAAAAAATTCCCGAGAGCCACCCGAGGAATTCCCACCCCAATTTTCCCAGGGATTCTTCCAGAACTCCCGGATTTTTCCCCATTTCGGGAAGGGCTCCAAGGAAATTTCGGGAATTTCTCGCTAAATCTATTTTTTATTCACAATACAAACGACAGCTCCCGCTCGCCTCGGGAAGAGAATTCCAAACAAAAAAAAAATCCCAAAAACCACCGGGAAAAACCCCGGAATTCCCGCCTGGCTCCCACCCCCCATCCCGGAAAAAAAAAAAACAAAACCAAAAAACCCCATCCCGGCCGATCCGAGAGGATTTTTGGGATGAAATCCTCCTTTTTCCCAGTTTTTCTTCCCGCTTCTGGCTGCTGAATAAATACAATAAATTAAGGAACCGCCCGGAATTCCGGCTTTTCCGACCGCCAAACCTCCGGATCCGGGGTCTTTTTCCCTCCGGAAAACTCCACGACAGAAAACCTGGGATGATCCAAAGGTGAAACCACCCAAAATTCCGGGATTTTCTCCAGCACGGGGCGGGATTTTTCCGGGAAAAACTGCCCGGAATTCCATCTTTTTCCCACATCTACCCTACTTTTCCTACTCTACCCTACCCAAAACGACATCCGGGATGCCGGGAACGCTTTTCGTGGAAGAATTCCCAATTTTTTTTTTTACTTTTCACCCTTCTGGCATTTCCTCCTCTCCGTGACTCCGGAGGTGCCTCCGGAGCTGGGATCCCATCCCGAAATTCCGCCCGCAGCGCGGGCACGGGAACGTCTTCTCCTTGGCCAACGCCAACGGATCTGAGGGTTTCCCACTTTTTTGGGATTCCTCATGGATCCCTTGGTGTTTGGCCAACGCCGATGGATCTGAGGAGGATTTCCCAGTTTTTTGGGATTCCTCCTCATGGATCCGTTGGTGTTTGGCCAACGCCGACGGATCCGAGGAGGATTTCCCGATTTTTTGGGATTCCTCCTCATGGATCCGTTGATGTTTGGCCAACGCCGACGGATCCGAGGAGGATTTCCCGATTTTTTGGGATTCCTCCTCATGGATCCCTTGGTGTTTGGCCAACGCCGATGGATCCAAGGATTTCCCACTTTTTTGGGATTCCTCTTCATGGATCCCTTGGTGTTTGGCCAACGCCGACGGATCCGAGGATTTCCCAGTTTTTTGGGATTCCTCATGGATCCCTTGGTGTTTGGCCAACGCCGACGGATCCGAGGATTTCCCACTTTTTTGGGATTCCTCCTCATGGATCCGTTGGTGTTTGGCCAACGCCGACGGATCCGAGGATTTCCCACTTTTTTGGGATTCCTCCTCATGGATCCGTTGGTGTTTGGCCAACGCCAACGGATCCGAGGGTTTCCCACTTTTTTGGGATTCCTCATGGATCCGTTGTTTGGCCAACGCCGATGGATCCGAGGAGGATTTCCCAGTTTTTTGGGATTCCTCCTCATGGATCCCTTGATGTTTGGCCAACAGATTTCCAAAGGACTTCCCGCCTTTTTGGGACTCCTCGTGGATCCGTTGATGCTTGGCCAACGCCGAGGGGTCTCCAAAGGATTTCCCGCACTCGCCGCAGCTTTTCCGGGATCCGGCTCCGTGCGCCCGCTGGTGCTTCTGGAAGTGCAGCGTGGAGTTGAAGCTCTTGCCGCACTCGGCGCAGACGTGCGGCTGCCCCCGGCGTGCGTCCGCTGGTGCCGGTAAAGGTGGGAAGTTCTCCCGAAGCTCTTCCCGCATTCTGGACACTCGTAGGGCCTCTCGCCGGTGTGAATCCGCTGGTGCCTCTCCCAGTGGGAGCTCCAGGAGAAGCTCTTCCCGCAATCCCCGCACCGGTACGGCTTCTCCGAGGCTCCGCCGTGGAAGCTCCGCCGGTGCCGGGCGTACTGCGAGCGCGCTCCGAAGGCTTTGCCGCACTCCTCGCACCGGAAAGGGCCCTCCCCCAGGTGAATCCGTTGGTGTTTCACCAACGCCGGAGCGTCTCCGAAGCTTTTCCGGCACAGCGAGCACTTGTAGGGTCTCATCCCGGTGTGCGTCCGTTGGTGCCGCTCGAAATGCAGGATGCTGCCGAAACTCCGCCCGCAGTAGGTGCAGATGTACGAACGGCCGCCGGCGTGACCCCGCTGGTGCCGGTAAAGGTGGGAACTCCTGGAAAAGCTCTTCCCGCATTCCGGACACTCGTAGGGCTTCTCTCCGGTGTGAATCCGCTGGTGCCGCTCCAGTGGGAGCTCCAGGAGAAGCTCTTCCCGCAGTCGCCGCACTGGAAGGGCAAACGCCCCGTGTGCAGCCGTTGGTGCGTGGCCAACTCCTTGTTCCTCCGGAAGCTCTTCCCGCATTCCCGGCATTCGTAGGGAAGCCCGCGGGGTTTCTCCGCCTCGCCGTCGGCGCCGCCGTGGCCGCGCTGGTGCCGGTAGAGGTTGGAGGAGACGTTGAAGCTCTTCCCGCAGTGGAAACACCGGAACGGCTTCTCCCCGGTGTGCGTCCGGCGGTGCTTGGAAAAATGGGAGCTGCAGCTGAAGCTCTTCCCGCATTCCGAGCACTCGTAGCTTTTCTGGAGCACGATGATGCTCTTGAAGTTGGAGAAAGGGCCGGATTTGGGGCTTTTCCCGCTTTTCCGGCTTTTTCCCGACGTCCCGGGGTCGATCTGTTGCACCACGGTCCAGCGTAAAGTTTCCCGCACCGGGCTCGGCTCGGAAGGGCGGGAATGGGAGTCGGGGGTTGGGAAGAGGGAAGGGGGCTCCAGTTCCACGATTTCGGGATCGTCCGGAGCGGTCGGATTCGAGTCCGGGGTTCCTGGGATATCGGGTGAGGGGAAAAGGGGGGGGAAAAAAAAAAAAGGGGGTGGAATTCCATGGGGTTTTCCCGTTTTCTGTGGGATTTCGATGGGAACGGGGATCGATCCCGAGTTTCCCCTCGATTCCCATGCCAAGGATGCCATTCCCGTCGAAATCCTGTGGGAACCGGGGGGGGTCTCCATCCCATCAATCCCACCGGGGATGGGAATGATCCCAATTTTCCCCTCGATCCCAAGGGAATGGGAAATCCCACGGGAACGGGATCCTTGGGATGGGAATCGAGGGGAAAATCGGGATCGATCCCATCCAGGGTGGGATTGATGGGATGGAGACCCCAACAGGGATCCAGGGGATTTTTCCCACCCCCAACTTTTCCCGAGGCCCCTTCCCAAACTTACCCTGGATCCCGGCGGGATCGTAGGGATCCTCCTCCCCCTCATCCCCAAAAATCACCGCCTGCTCCGGCTCCTCCTCCTCCTCCTCCCCCCACGGATCCATCGCCCACTCCGGGATCCTGGAAAAAGCCCCCCCAGAAAAATTCCAGCCCCTCCCCAGAAATTCCAGCCCCTAAAATTCCAGCTCCTCCCTGCCCTCGCTCCACATTCCCGCTTTTCCCGGGAATTTAGGGATCCCTCCAAATCCCATTTTCCCAGGAATTTAGGGACCCCCCAATCCCATTTTCCCAGGAATTTAGGGAAACCTCGCCCCCATTTTTCCCAGGAATTGAGGGATCCCTCAAATCCCATTTTTCCCAGGAATTAGGGAACCCCCGATTCCCTTTTTCCCAGGAATTTGGGATCCCCCATTCCCATTTTCCCCAGGAATTAGGGAAACCCTCAATTCCCATTTTCCCAGGAATTAGGGACCCCTCCAAATCCCATTTTCCCAGGAATTTAGGGAAACCCCGCCCCCATTTTTCCCAGGAATTTAGGGATCCCTCAAATCCCATTTTTCCCAGGAATTAGGGAACCCCCGATTCCCTTTTTCCCAGGAATTAAAGAACCCCCAATTCCCATTTTCCCCAGGATTTAGGGATCCCCAATTCCCATTTTTCCCAGGATTTAGGGATCCCCCCATTCCCATTTTTCCCAGGAATTCAGGGACCCCCACCCCCCATTTCTAGGGATCCCCCCATTCCCATTTTCCCAGGAATTTAGGGACCCCTCCAAATCCCATTTTCCCAGGAATTTAGGGACCCCTCAATTCCCATTTTCCCAGAAATTAGGGAACCCCCACCCCCATTTTTCCCAGGAATTCAGGGACCCCCACCCCCATTTTCCCAGGAATTAAAGAACCCCCAATTCCCATTTTCCCCAGGATTTAGGGATCCCCAATTCCCATTTTTCCCAGGATTTAGGGATCCCCCCATTCCCATTTTTCCCAGGAATTCAGGGACCCCCACCCCCATTTCTAGGGATCCCCCCATTCCCATTTTCCCAGGAATTTAGGGACCCCTCCAAGTCCCATTTTCCCAGGAATTTAGGGACCCCTCAAATCCCATTTTCCCAGGAATTAGGGGACCCCCACCCCCAATTTTCCCAGGAATTCCGGGACCCCTCAATTCCCATTTTCCCAGAAATTAGGGAACCCCCACCCCCATTTTCCCAGGAATTAAAGAACCCCCCAATTCCCATTTTCCCCAGGATTTAGGGATCCCCCCATTCCCATTTTTCCCAGGAATTCAGGGACCCCCACCCCCATTTCTAGGGATCCCCCCATTCCCATTTTCCCAGAAATTAAAGAACCCCCATTCCCATTTTTGCCAGGAATTAGGGAACCCCCATTCCCATTTTCCCAGGAATTAAAGAACCCCCCATTTTCCCATTTTCCCCAGGATTTAGGGATCCCCCCATTCCCATTTTCCCCAGGAATTCAGGGACCCCCACCCCCATTTCTAGGGATCCCCCCATTCCCATTTTCCCAGGAATTTAGGGACCCCTCAAATCCCATTTTTCCCAGAAATTAGGGAACCCCCACCCCCATTTTTCCCAGGAATTCAGGGACCCCCACCCCCATTTTCCCAGGAATTAAAGAACCCCCCAATTCCCATTTTCCCCAGGATTTAGGGATCCCCAATTCCCATTTTTCCCAGGAATTCAGGGACCCCCACCCCCATTTCTAGGGATCCCCCCATTCCCATTTTCCCAGGAATTTAGGGACCCCTCAAATCCCATTTTCCCAGAAATTAAAGAACCCCCACCCCCATTTTCCCAGGAATTAAAGAACCCCCCATTCCCATTTTCCCCAGGATTTAGGGATCCCCCCATTCCCATTTTTCCCAGGAATTCAAGGACCACCCCCCTCCCCCCCCACCCCACTTTCCAACCCCCCCCCCCCACTTCCCATCCCCCTTTTCCATGGAATTCCCCGACCCCCCACCCCCTCCCCGCCAATCCATGGGGACAAAGCCGGGCGGCGCCACCACCCCTCCCCCTCCCCATTCCCAAAAAAAAAAAAAAAAACCCGGAAAATTCCCCCTCACCTCCCCTCCCCTCCCCCCCCCCCCCCATCCCCCACCCACCCTAAAACCGCTCCGGGATTTGAGGGGTTTTTTTCCCGGTTTTTTTCCCCCTCTTTTCCCGGGGCTCCCGCTCGTGGCCGTGGGGTTCCCCCCCCCCCTCCCCCTTCTTTTTCCTGTCCCCCCCCCCTTTTTTTTTTCCCGATATCCCGGTTTTTTTTTTTTCGCTCCAGCCCCTTCCTGTGTGTCCTGGGATCACGGAGCCGACGTGCAACATCCACCCATCCCCCCCCCCCCCACTTCATCCTCTCCCATTTTTCCGACCCCCCTTTTCCCAAATTCCAGCCCCCTTTTCCCGCTGTTCCGCCGCCTCTCCGCATCCAGGTAAAAAAAAAAAAAATAAAAAAAATTGGAATTAAATTCAAAATCCCGGGATTTTTTTGGGGGGAGGAGAAGTGGGGGGGGGGGAAAAAAAATGGGAAAAATCCTCACGCGGCCGCGCCCCGAGGGTGTGGATGGAGATGGAACGGGGGGTGGGGGGGTCGGTTATTCCCAGAAATCCCCCTTTGGATTTTAACCCTTGGAATTCCCGGGTTTCCTCCCCCCCCCCCCCCCCCCCCCATTTCGGGATCCGGATGCGCTTTTCCTGCCCCCAAATTCCTTAAAATTGCCTCAAATTCCCTGAAATTCCCGGCCTTTTGATGCTTTTTATCCTCATTTTTCCCTCCGTCCTCGTAGCCCGGCCGAGACCCTCCTCCATTTTTCCCATTTTTCCCATTTTTCCCATTTTTTTCCCTTTCCCGGTTTTTTTCCCCCCCATTTTTTTCCACCGCGATTTTCCCGGGGTTTTTCCACCTTCCCCCCCCCCCCCCCCTTCCTCCCCTTTTTTCCCATTTTTTCCCCCCTTTTTAATTTCCTTAAATTCCGGCGCCCCCTCCCCCCTCCTCCATTTAAAATCCCCTTTTTTTTAACCCCTTCATTCCCTGGATTCCTCTTCCATGGAAGCCCCAAATCCTTCTTTAAACCCTTCCCAACCTTTGGAAAACCGGGATTAGGGTGGGAATTAAGGTGGGAATTTGAGGGGGGGGGGTCCCTTCCCAAAATTCCTCCTGGTCCCCCCCACTCCCCCAAATTCCCGAAAAACACCCAAACATGGAAAAACCCCTCAAATTTAAGGATTTTTTTCCCCCCCAGGATCCCAAAATCGGACCCGGAGCTGCTGGAATTCCAGGGATTCGTGACCCTCCCGCCGAAAATTCCCCAAAAACTCCGGGAGAAGCCCGGAATTCCGGGACGAGATGCAGGAGAGCTACGAGAGCGTCATTTCCTTGGGTAAGAGCCCCGATTCCCTCGGATTTCTCCTTAATTCGGGATCGAATTCCCAGATTTTTTTGCGCCCGGAAGTCGAAACGAATTGGGCTGGATTTTAAAAATGGGAACGGAAACGCCCAAACCCGCCAAAATCCGGCGGATCCGACCCCGATTCCGGCAGCGTCTTCGCGGGGTTATCCCGGATTTCGGGGTCCGATCCGTGCGCGGTTGTTCCCGGCAGCCGAGGAGATCGCCATCAGCTGGCCACGGATCACCGCCTTCGCCGAGTCGCACCGGAGACGGGGCCTGGGCAACGGTGAGTCAACGGTGGCCAACGGGGCTTGGCCAAGACGGGGTTGGGCTCTTCCAGTTGGCCAATGCAGCCAAGAGCGGGGTTGATCAACCCAACCAAGATGGGGTTGGGCTCTTCCAGTTGGCCAACGTGGCCAAGAGCGGGGTTCATCAACCCAACCAAGATGGGGTTGGGCTCTTCCAGTTGGCCAATGCAGCCAAGAGCGGGGTTGATCAACCCAACCAAGATGGGGTTGGGCTCTTCCAGTTGGCCAACGCGGCCAAGAGCGGGGTTGATCAACCCAACCAAGATGGGGTTGGACTCTTCCAGTTGGCCAACGCGGCCAAGACAGGGTTGGGCTCTTCCAGTTGGCCAAGGTGGCCAAGAGCAGGGTTGATCAACCCAACCAAGATGGGGTTGGGCTCTTCCAGTTGGCCAACGCGGCCAAGACAGGTTTGGGCTCTTCCAGTTGGCCAAGGTGGCCAAGAGCGGGGTTGATCAACCCCACCAAGACGGAGTTGGGCTCTTACAGTTGGCCAACCCAACCAAGAGTGGGGTTGGGCTCTTCCAGTTGGCCAACGCGGCCAAGAGGGCAGTTGGACTCTTCCAGTTGGCCAACTGGGCTTGGCCAAGATGGGGTTGGGCTTTTCCAGTTGGCCAACCCAACCAAGAGCAGGGTCGGGCTCTTCCAGTTGGCCAACGCAACCAAGAGCGGGGTCAGGCTCTTCCAGTTTGCCAACCCAACCAAGACCCCCCCCAAAATCCCCTCCAGGGACCCCCAAAACCCCCCCAAGACCCCCAAACACTCCCAGGACCCCCCCCAAACTTCCCAAAGACCTCCAAGACCCCCCAAACACCCCCCAAAACCCCTCCGGGAGCCCCCAAAACCCCTCCAAGACCCCAAATTCCCCTGAAGACCCCCAAACCCTCCCAGGATCCCCAAAACTCCCTCCGAGACCCCCCAAAACCTCCCCAGGACCCCCCTTTTTTTCCCGGCAGACGCCGCCCCGGCCTCGCCGAGCGACAATGACGAGGAGGAGCCGCCCCCGGACCCTCTGGAAAAAGCAGAAATCCCGGGAACGCCGCCGGCCCCGAACCCCAAAACCCCCCCGAGCCCCGACGGCGCCAAATCCGGCAGCGCCGAGGCTCCGAAAGCGGAAAGCCAATCCCGAAAACCGCCGGGGAAACGCCAGGGAAAATCCGGACCCCGCGGCTTCAAGAAATTCCCGGCGCGGAGCTTCCGATGCCACGACTGCGGCAAAGCTTTGGCCTTCCCGAAACGGCGGCGCGGGACGGAACGAGCCCATAAATGCCCGGAATGCGGGAAGAGCTTCCGGCTGAGCTCCAGCCTGGTGACCCACCAGCGGCGGCATTCCGGGGAAAACCCCTACAAATGCCCGGATTGCGGGAAATCCTTCAGCGTGGGCTCGGCGTTCATCCAGCACCAGCGGATCCACGCCGGAGCGGCGCCGTGCCAGTGCGGGATTTGCGGCAAGAGCTTCCCGGGAAGTTCGGGGTTGGTGAAGCACCAGAAGCTTCACCTGGAGGAGAAACCCTACAAATGCGGGGATTGCGGGAAAGGTTTCAACTGGAATTCCCACTTGGAGCGGCACCGGCGGATCCACACCGGAGAGAAACCCTACGAGTGCCCGGAATGCGGGAAGAGCTTTTCCTGGAGTTCCCACCTGGACCGGCACCGCCGCACCCACGCCGCGGCCGAAGGCGCCAGGCGCTGCGCCGAGTGCGGGGCGGGATCGCCGGAGCCTCCGGAATGCGGCGAGTGCGGGAAGGACTTCCCGAGAAACTCCAGAAACCATCCCAAAACCCCCAAAGCCCGGCGGGAAGCGGCGGAAAAACCCCACAAGTGCGGGGAATGTGGGAAGAGTTTCGGCGTCGCGGCGGCGCTGGCGCAGCACCGGCGCGGCCACGCTCCCGGCAAACCCTACGAGTGCCGGGAATGCGGGAAGAGCTTTTCCTGGAGCTCCCACCTGGATCGGCACCGGCGCATCCACATGGGGGAGAAACCGTTCCGCTGTGGGAATTGCGGCAAGAGCTTCTCCCAAAGCTCCCACTTGGAGCGGCACCGGAAAATCCACGAGGAGCCGTGCCGGGAATGCGGCAAAAGCACCGGCAAGAAGAGCGGGAAGAGCTTCCAGAAACGGCGCCGGCTGCCGGGGGAGCCGTGCGGGGATTGCGGGATGAGCTTCCCGTGGGGTTGCCGGGAGCGGGAGCAGAAGTGCAGCGAGTGCGGGAAAAGTTTGGGATCGGCGGCGGCGGCGGCGGCGCCGAGCGGCGGCGCCGTGAAGGATCAGGGCACGCAGACCGGCGAGAAGCCGTACGCCTGCCCGGAATGCGGCAAGAGCTTCGGGCAGAACTCGGCGCTGGCCAAGCACCGGCGCATGCACACGGGCGAGAAACCCTACAAATGCCCCGAGTGCGGCAAAAGCTTCGGCGTCCGCTCCAACCTCATCAAGCACCAACGGACGCACCTGGGCGAGAAACCCTACAAATGCCCCGAGTGCGGCAAGGGCTTCATCCAAAAATCCGACCTCACCAAGCACCGCCGCATGCACACCGGCGAGAAGCCGTACCGCTGCGGCGAGTGCGGCAAGTGCTTCAGCGTCTCCTCCAACCTCATCAAGCACCAGCGCATCCACCTGGGCGAGAAACCCTTCCAGTGCTCCGAGTGCGGCAAGAGCTTCATCCAGCGCTCCGAGCTCACCATCCACCAGCGCGTCCACACCGGCGAGAAGCCCTACAAGTGCCCCGAGTGCGGCAAGTGCTTCAGCCGCAGCTCCCACCTCAACCGCCACCAGCGCACCCACGCCGGGGACAAGGGCGGCGACGCCAAAGCCGCCGGCGCCTCTCGGGCCGCGGCGCCGCTGCCGGGGCCGGCCGGAGGTTTCGCCGCGGGAGGGGCGGGCGCCGCGTTCCCGGCGTTCCCGGCTTCGCCCGTGGTGCCGGCGCCGTTGGAGTTGCCTTGGGCTTTGGCGTTCCCGGGCCGGGCGTTCCCGGGGTTTCCGGCGGGGTCGGTGGGTAATTAGTGGTGGTGTTAATTGGGGGGGGTGGGGGGGGAGGAGGGGGGGGGTTTATTTGTTGATTCATTGGGGAGATGGAGGAGTTCCAGTGTTTCAGGGTTCCGGCCAATTCCCAGCATTCCCAGGGCTCCCAGTGCTCCCAGTGCTCCCAGTGCTCCCAGCGCCCACCTTGGGGTCAAGGATCCATCATTGGGTTTGTCCCCGTGGCTAATTAATGATCTCTAATTAATTAGGGCTGAATTCATTCGTTAATTAGCTGGGGACATGGAGGAGTTCCCATCGTTCCATGGTTCCCATTCCCAGTGCTCCCAGTGCTCCCAGTGCTCCCAGTGCTCCCAGTGCTCCCAGTGCGCCCAGTGCGCCCAGTGCCCACCTTGGGGTCAAGGATCCATCACTGGGTTTGTCCCCAACTCGTTCCCGTGGCTGATTAATGATCTCTAATTAATTAGGGCTGAATTCATTCGTTAATTAACTGGGGACGTGGAGGAGTTCCCATCGTTCCATGGTTCCCATTCCCAGTGCTCCCAGTGCTCCCAGTGCTCCCAGTGCTCCCAGCGCCCACCTTGGGGTCAAGGATCCGTCACTGGGTTTGTCCCCAACTCGTTCCTGTGGCTGATTAATGATCTCTAATTAATTAGGGCTGAATTCATTCGTTAATTAACCGGGGACATGGAGGAGTTCCCATCGTTCCATGGTTCCCATTCCCAGCATTCCCAGTGCTCCCAGTGCTCCCAGTGCCCACCTTGGGGTCAAGGATCCATCACTGGGTTTGTCCCCAGCTCGTTCCCATTCAAGCCTGGTGGCTAATTAATGATCTCTAATTAATTAGAGCTGAATTCGTTCGTTAACTAGCTGGCGACATGGAGGAGTTCCCATCGTTCCATGGTTCCCATTCCCAGTGTTCCCAGTGCTCCCAGTGTTCCCAGTGCTCCCAGCGCCCACCTTGGGGTCAAGGATCCATCACTGGGTTTGGTCGCAACTCGTTGCCATTCAATCCTGGTGGCTAATTAATGATCTCTAATTAATGAGGGCTGAATTCATTCGTTAATTAACTGGGGACATGGAGGAGTTCCCATCGTTCCATGGTTCCCATTCCCAGTGCTCCCAGTGCTCCCAGTGCTCCCAGTGCCCACCTTGGGGTCAAGGATCCATCACTGGGTTTGTCCCCAACTCGTTCCCATGGCTAATTAATGATCTCTAATTAATTAGGGCTGAATTAATTGGCGACACGGAGGAGTTCCCATCGTTCCACGCTCCCGGCCCCTTCCCAGCATTCCCAGTGCTCCCAGTGCTCCCAGTGCCCAACTGGGATCGGCCGACCCCAAGCCCCAACCTTGGGTTTGGCCCCACCTCGTTCCCGCTCCATTCCCACGGCTAATTAACGAGCTGGGATTAATTAGGGGGGCGATTCATTGGCCAATTCACGACGGGACGGGGAAATTCCCGCTCATCCGGCGCCTCCTCCCAGTGCTCCCAGTGCCCAACTGGGATTGCTCCGACCCCTCCCCCTCCCCCCCCCCCAGCGCTGGAGCTTTTCCAGGAATTCCATGGAATCTTCGGGAATTTTTCGGGGCCGAATTTTCCGTTCGTGTTCGTGGTGAATTTTTTGGGATTTTCCTTCTTTTTTTTTTTTTTTGGTTTTCCCGGGATTTTGGGTTTTTTTTGGGGGGGGGGGAGGATGGGGGAGGGGGTGGGGGATGGGATGGGAAAAATCCGGATTTTTCCCGTTTTTTCCGAGGGGGAAAAGAGTTAAAAAAAAAAAAATGGGAATGAGGGGGGAGGGGGAGGGGGAAAAAAAAAAAAAAAGGAGGAAAAAATAAATTCCAAAAAAAAGAAAAAAAAAAAAAAAGGAAAAAAAAAAAGAAGGAATCCAAGGAAAACGGAGAAAAAACGGGAAAAATCCCGGGAAAAAATCCCGGAATTAAGGCTGGAAAGGGATTTTGGTGGTTTCTCCCGGAAAAGAAGGAAAAGACTTTTGGAAAAATCGGGAAAGTGGCGGAATTGGGAAGATTTCGCCGGGAAATGGACGAAAAAAACAAAACCCCAAAAATCGAAGAATTCCGGAATTTTTCCGGGAAGGATCGGAAAAGCTGGAAAAACATCGGGAGGGGGAGGGGGGGGGAGGAAAACATGGAAAAATGTGGGAAAAATGATGGAAAACCGGGAAAGAGACGGGAAAAAGGGGGGGGGGGAGGGGGTTGGAAGATGGAAAAAATTTGGGGGGGGGGGGAAAAAAGCGACCGGATCGGCCCCGAAATCCGGGAAAAAAGGGGCCAAATCCAAGAAATTCCCGGAATTCCCGGATTGGCCGTTGGGAGGTTCCGAATTTTCCGCTTTTCCCGGGGGGAAAATTCCCGGCTCCGAGCTGCGATTCCGCTGGAATTTCTCGGGATTCGCGGCCTTTTCCGGGAGGAGAAATAAAAATCGGAGCGTGGAGATTCCCAACTTTTCCCTGCCTCGAGTCTTTTTCCTTGGAAAAACCGCCGGGAATTCCGGCTTTTGGGGGGATTCCCAAATTTCGGGGGGGGTTTTCCCAGGGTTTGCGGTTTCCTGGGTTTTTTGGGGCTTTTCCGGGGTTTTTCGGGGCTTTTCTTGGATTTTTGGGGGTTTTTCTTGGGATTTTGGGGGGCTTTTCCTGGGTTTTTTTGGGGTTTTTCCCAGTTTTTAGGGGAGTTTTCCCGTTTTTGGGGTGGTTTTCCCAGGTTTTGGGAGGTTTTCCTGGTTTTTGGGGGTTTTTCCTGGTTTTTGGGGGCTTTTCCTGGATTTTGGGCTTTTCCTGGGATTTTTGGGGGCTTTTCTTGGGATTTTTTGGGCTTTTCCTGGGGTTTTTTTGGGCTTTTCCAGTTTTTGGAAGGGTTTTCCCATTTTTTGGGTGGTTTTCCAGGTTTTGGGAGGTTTTCCTGGTTTTTTTGGGCTTTTCCTGGGGTTTTTTTTTTGGGCTTTTCCCAGTTTTTGGGAGGTTTTCCATTTTTGGGGTGATTTTCCCAGGTTTTGGGAGGTTTTCCTGGTTTTTTTGGGCTTTTCCTGGGTTTTTTTTTGGGCTTTTCCAGTTTTTGGGAGTTTTCCCATTTGTGGAGGTTTTCCCAGTTTTTGGAAGGGTTTTCCCATTTTTGGGGTGATTTTCCCAGGTTTTGGGAGGTATTCCTGGTTTTTTTGGGCTTTTCCTGGGATTTTTGGGGCTTTTCTTGGGATTTTTGGGGGCTTTTCCTGTTTTTTTTCGGGCTTTTCCCAGTTTTTTGGGGGGCTTTTCCCGGGTTTTTTTTCGGGGTTTTTCCCAGCTTTTGGAAGGGTTTTCCATTTTTGGGGCTTTTCCCAGGTTTTGGGAGGTTTCCCGGGATTTTTGGGGGGAGTTTTCCCGGTTTTGGGTTTTTTTCTTGGGATTTTGGGGGCTTTTCCTGGTTATTTTTTGGGCTTTCCCCGGTTTTTTGGGGGGCTTTTCCCAGTTTTTCGGAGGTTTTCCATTTTTGGGGTTTTTCCCAGTTTTTAGGAGAGTTTTCCATGTTTTGAGTGATTTTCCCAGGTTTTGGGAGGTTTTCCCGGTTTTTAGGGGCTTTTCCCATTTTTTTGGGAGGGGTTTTCCCAGTTTTTGGGGCTTTTCACAGGTTATTTTTCAGGCTTTTCCCAGGTTTTCGGAGGTTTTCCCACTTTTTTTAGGAGGTTTTCTGGGTTTTTTGGGGCTTTTCCCAGTGTTTATTTTTTTTTTTGTTTTTGGCTTTTCCCATTTCTGGGGGGATTTTTCCCAGTTTTTTGGGGCTTTTCCTGTTTTTTTGGGGCTTTTCCCATTTTTTGGGGGGCTTTTCCCATTTTTTGGGGTTTTTTTCCCAGTTTTTGGGGCTTTTCCTGTCTTTTTTTTGGGAGCTTTTCCCAGTCTTTGGGAGCTTTTCCCATTTTTTTTGCATTTCCCATTTTTGGGGGGCTTTTCCCAGCATTTTTGGGGCTTTTCCCCATTTTTTTGAGGGGTTCTCCTGGGCGTTTTTCAGGATTTTCCATTTTTTTGGGATTTTCCCTTTTTTGGGGCGATTTTCCCCTTTTTTTGAGGCTTTTCCCTTTTTTTTGGTGTTTTCCAGTTTTGGGGGATTTTCCTGATTTTTTTGGGGGCTTTTCCCTTTTTTTTTTTGCGTTTTCCCCATTTTTTAGGGGATTTCCCCAGTTTTTAGGGAATTTTCCCAATTTTTCGGGGATTTCCCCAATTTTTGGGGGCTTTCCTCATTTTTTGGGTTTTTTTTTCCCAGGTTTTTTTTGGCTTTTCCCAGGTTTTTTTGGGGGGGAATTCCCGGGATTTTCATGGAATTTTCTCAGCATTTCCTTGGGATTTCCTGGGGTGTTTTGGGGATTTTTTTTGGGATTTCCTGGGGATTTTTGGGGGATTTTTGGGGGATTTTTTTCAGAATTTCCCTGGGGTCTCATGGGATTTCCCAGGAATTTTCGGGATTCCTCCAGGATTTTGGGGGATTTTCCAGGAATTCTGGGGGATTTTCCAGGGATTTTCGGGATTCCCTGAGGATTTCCTGGGATTTTCGGGAATTTTCCAGGAATTCTGGGGTTTTTTTCGGGATTTTCTCAGGATTTTGAGGGATTTCCTGGGGATTTTTTGGATTTCCTGACGATTTGGGGGGATTTTTCAGGATTTTCTGGGATTTTCGAGGAATTTTTGGGATTCCCTCAGGATTTCCTGGGATTTTGGGGGATTTCCCAGGAATTCTGGGGGATTTTTCGGGATTTTCTCAGGATTTGGGGGGGATTTTGGGGGATTTTTGGGCTTTCCTGACGATTTGGTGGGGTTTTTTTCAGATTTCCGGGATTTGTCAGATTTCTGGGGGATTTTTTGGATTTTCTCAGGATTTCGGGGGGATTTCCTGGGGATTTTTTTAGGATTTCCTGACGATTTGGGGAATTTTCAGGATTTTCTGGGATTTCTCGGGGATTCCCCAGGAATTTTCGGGATTCTCTCAGGATTTCCTGGATTTCGAGGGATTTTCCTGGGATTTTGGGGGATTTTTCAGGATTTCTGGGGTTTTTTTCGGGATTTTCTCAGGATTTGGGGGGGATTTCCTGGGATTTTTGGGATTTCCTGACGATTTTGGGGGATTTTTCAGGATTTTCTGGGATTTTCCAGGAATTTGTGGGATTCTCTCAGGATTTCCTGGGATTTTGGGGGATTTCCCAGGAATTCTGGGGGATTTTTCGGGATTTTCTCAGGATTTGGGGGGGATTTTGGGGGATTTTTGGGCTTTCCTGACAATTTTGGGGGTTTTTTCAGGATTTCCGGATTTTTCAGATTTCTGGGGGATTTTTTCAGGATTTTCTCAGGATTTGGGGGGGATTTTGGGGGATTTTTGGGCTTTCCTGACAATTTTGGGGGTTTTTTTCAGGATTTCCGGGATTTTTCAGGAATTTTCGAGATTCCCTGAGGATTTCCTGGGATTATCGGGAATTTCCCAGGAATTCTGGGGGTTTTTTCGGATTTTCTCAGGATTTGGGGGGGATTTCCTGGGATTTTTTTAGGATTTCCTGACGATTTGGGGGATTTTTCAGGATTTTCTGGATTTCTTGGGGATTCCCCAGGAATTTTCAGGATTCCCTCAGGATTTTGTGGCATTTCCTGGGATTTTGGGGGATTTTCCAGGAATTTTCGGGATTCTCTCAGGATTTCCTGGGATTTCGAGGGATTTTCCTGGGATTTTGGGGATTTTTCAGGAATTTCTGGGGGATTTTTAGGGATTTTCTCAGGATTTGGGGGGGATTTCCTGGGGATTTTTTGGGATTTCCTGACGATTTGGGGGGATTTTTCAGGATTTTCTGGGATTTCTGGGGGATTTCCCAGGAATTTTCGGGATTCTCTCAGGATTTCCTGGGATTTCGAGGGATTTTCCTGGGATTTTGGGGGGATTTTTCAGGGATTTCTGGGTTTTTTTTCGGGATTTTCTCAGGATTTGGGGGCATTTCCTGGGATTTTTTGGGATTTCCTGACGATTTTGGGGGATTTTTCAGGATTTTCTGGGACTTTCCAGGAATTTTCTGGATTCTCTCAGGATTTCCTGGGATTTTGGGGGATTTCCCAGGAATTCTGGGGATTTTTCGGGATTTTCTCAGGATTTGGGGGGGATTTTGGGGGATTTTTGGGCTTTCCTGACAATTTTGGGGGTTTTTTCAGGATTTCCGGGATTTTTCAGGATTTCTGGGGGATTTTTTTCAGGATTTTCTCAGGATTTGGGGGGGATTTTGGGGGATTTTTGGATTTCCTGACGATTTGGGGGATTTTTCAGGATTTTCTGGATTTTCCAGGAATTTTCGGGATTCTCTCAGGATTTCCTGGGATTTTGGGGGATTTCCCAGGAATTCTGGGGGATTTTTCGGGATTTTCTCAGGATTTGGGGGAGATTGGGGGATTTTTGGGATTTCCTGACGATTTGGGGGATTTTTCAGGATTTTCTGGGATTTCTTTGGGGATTCCCCAGGAATTTTCGGGATTCTCTCAGGATTTCCTGGGATTATCGGAATTTCTCAGGAATTCTGGGGGTCTTTTCGGGATTTTCTCAGGATTTGGGGGGGATTTTGGGGGATTTTTGGGATTTCCTGACGATTTTGGGGGATTTTCAGGATTTTCTGGGATTTCTTGGGGATTCCCAGGAATTTTCAGGATTCCCTCAGGATTTTGTGGCATTTTCTGGGATTTTGGGGGATTTTCCAGGAATTTTCGGGATTCTCTCAGGATTTCCTGGGATTTCGAGGGATTTTCCTGGATTTTGGGGGATTTTTCAGGATTTCTGGGGGATTTTTAGGGATTTTCTCAGGATTTGGGGGGGATTTCCTGGGGATTTTTTGGGATTTCCTGACGATTTGGGGATTTTTCAGGATTTTCTGGGATTTCTTGGGGATTCCCAGGAATTTTCGGGATCCCCTCAGGATTTTGTGGCATTTCCTGGGATTTTGGGGGATTTTCAGGAATTCTGGGCCATTTCCCTCAGGATTTTGGGGTTTCCCTGGGATTTCTTGGGCCTCTCATGGGATTTCCCAGGAATTTTCCCCCTCCTGGGAATATTTTCCCAACCCCCCAGGCCCTCCCATCCCCCTTCCCAGAGGGGATTTTCCCGAGAAAAAAAATCCGGGATCGAGCCGGGATCCACAGGGGGGGAAAAATCTGGGATGGATTTTCCCTAAAAACCGGGAAAATTCCCCCAAAAAGAGAAAAATCCCCAAAAAAAAAGGGGGATGATCCCAAAAAAAAAAAAAAAAAATCCATGGATTGAAGGGGGGGGGGAGGGGAAAAATCTTGGGAATGCCGAGGAAAAGGAGGAATTACAACAAGAAGGAATTTTATTGATCTCAAGACGGGGATTTTTTTTTTTTGGGGGAATTTTCCTCCCCCCAAAATTCCCAAATTTTCCCAGATTTCCTGGAATTCCAGCCTGGCCTGGAGGGGGGGGAAGGGGGGGAATTTTTTGGGGGGGGAAAAATCCCTGGAAAAGGAACCCCCGGGGCTGCCTCGAACCCGGGGGGGGAGGGGTTCTCATCACAGCCCCACCCCCATCCCGGAATTCCCAGAATTCCCAAAATTCCCCCCCCCCAAAAAAAAGCCCGGAATTCCGCAGGGATGAGATCCCCAAATTCCAAAGGTTCCACCCTCGAAGAGGCCGAAATTCCAAGGATTCCGCCCCCAAAAATCCCCAAATTCCAGGGATTTCAACCCCAACCCCTCCCCCCACCCCCACCTGAAATTCCAGGGATTTTTATCCCCAAATCCGCCGGATTTGGCCCCAAATTCCAGGGATTCATCCCGAAATTCCGCCCTCTGGAATTCCATCGGAATCCCGCTCCCGTTCCTTGGGGGTTTTTCGGGAATTCCTTGGGATTTCCTGGGGATTTTTTGGGATTCCCTCAGGATTTCCTGGGATTTTTTTTGGGATTTTCCAGGAATTCTGGGGGATTTTTCGGGATTTTCTCAGCATTTGGGGGCATTTCCTGGGAGTTTTTGGGATTTCCTGACGATTTTGGGGGATTTTTCAGGATTTTCTGGGATTTTCCAGGAATTTTCGGGATTCTCTCAGGATTTTGGGGGATTTTGGGGGATTTTCCAGGAATCCTGGGGGATTTTTTTGGGGATTTTCTCAGGATTGGAGGGGGGGATTTCCTGGGGATTTTTGGGATTTCCTGACGATTTTGGGGGAATTCCAGGAATTCTGAGGGAATTTCCCCAGGAATTCTGAGGGAATTTTCCAGGGATTTTCCAGGAATTCTGGGGAACTTTCCAGGAATTCTGAGGGATTTTCCCAGGAATTCTGGGCAATCTTTCCAGGAATTCTGAGAGGATTTTTTTCCAGGAATTCTGGCGGATTTTTCTCAGGAATTCTACGGAACTTTCCAGGAATTCTGGGAAACTTTCCCCAGGAATTCTGAGGGAATTTCCCCAGGAATTCTGCAGGAATTTTCCAGGGATTTTCCAGGAATTCTGGGGAACTTTCCAGGAATTCTGAGGGATTTTTCCCGGGAATTCTGGTGGATTTTTCTCAGGAATTCTGGGGGGAATTTTCCATGAATTCCAATGGATTTTTCCAGGAATTCTGGGGGATTTTTCCACGAATTCTGGGAAACTTTCCCCAGGAATTTCCCAGGAATTCTGAGGGGGATTTTCCAGGAATTCTGGTGGATTTTTCTCAGGAATTCTGAGGCGGATTTTTCCCAGGAATTCTGAGGGGATTTTCCCAGGAATTCTGGCGGGATTTTTCCAGGAATTCTGGGAAACTTTTCCAGGAATTCTGAGGGGATTTTTCCAGGAATTCTGGCGGGATTTTTCCAGGAATTCTGGGAAACTTTCCCCAGGAATTTCCCAGGAATTCTGAGGGGGATTTTCCCAGGAATTCTGGCGGATTTTTCTCAGGAATTCTGAGGCGGATTTTTCCAGGAATTCTGAGGGGGATTTTTCCAGGAATTCTGGTGGATTTTTCCCAGGAATTCTGAGGGGGATTTTTCTCAGGAATTCTGAGGGGATTTTTCCAGGAATTCTGGGAAACTTTCCCCAGGAATTTCCCAGGAATTCTGAGGGGGATTTTCCAGGAATTCTGGCGGATTTTTCCCAGGAATTCTGAGGCGGATTTTCTCAGGAATTCTGAGGGGGATTTTTCCAGGAATTCTGGGAAACTTTCCCCAGGAATTTCCCAGGAATTCTGAGGAAATTTTTCCAGGAATTCTGCAGGAATTTTCCAGGGATTTTCCAGGAATTCTGGGGAACTTTCCAGGAATTCTGGGCAATCTTTCCAGGAATTCTGAAGGGATTTTTCCAGGAATTCTGGGCAATCTTTCCAGGAATTTGGCGGATTTTTCTCGGGAATTCTGAGGGGATTTTTCCAGGAATTCTGGGTAACTTTCCCCAGGAATTCTGAGCGGGTTTTTCCCAGGAATTCTAAAGAACTCCCCATGAATTCCAGCAGATTTTCCCCCCCCCCCCCCCCCCCCCGGAATTCTCACCGATCATTCCCAACAATTCCAGGTGCTTTCCCACCCACCCCCCCCCCCCCCACCCATCCTCCCCACCAATTCCCGGCTTTTCCCCTCTCCCCTCCGGGAATTTCAGAGGCTGACGCTCCGACGCTGCCGCCAACTCCGGCGCCGCCGCCGCTCCTCCTCCCTCCCCTCCCCCACCTCCTCTCCGTGCAGGCTCAGCGCATCCGGCATCCCCGAAATGCCGGGAACGGCGGCCAAATGTTCCACGGAGTCGAACTTCTGCAGGTCGGAGGCGACGCTGCGCAGGCTCAGCCCCGACAGCGAATCCCCGCAGGCCGAAATCCCCTCGGAGCCGCCGAGGCCGGAATTTTCCGCCGGAATTCCGGCGCCGCCCTCGGCCCCCAGAGGGTTTTCCCGGCGTTTTTTTCCGCAGGATCCGGCGGAAGCGGCGGGCGTGGATCTCCTCGCTGATCTGCTCCAGGTTGCGCAAGGCCACGGCGTAGCGGAGCTTGGCTCGGGAGACGGCGGATTCCAGGGAATTCACGCGGGATTTGTGCTCCTGGGAACGGAGGGAATGTTGGGAATTCCCGGCGAAATTCCCGGGAAAACGGAGGGAAGGGTGGGGAAAAAAGGGAAAAATCCAGCCCCAAAAAAGGGGGGAGGGTTGGGAAAGAACGGAGAGGGATTGGGGGGAATTCCCAAAGGTTGCGGTGGGGGGTGGGAGAATTGCGCGGAATTCCCAAGGTTCTGTCGGGATCCATGGAAATGGCAGGAAAATCCGTAAAAAAATCCGGAAAATGCCGGAAAATTGGGGTGAAAATGCCGGAAAATTGGGGTGAAAATGCCGGAAAATTGGGGTGAAAATCCTGGAAAATTGGGGTGAAAATCCTGGAAAATTGGGGTAAAAATCCTGGAAAATTGGGGTGAAAATCCAGGAAAATTGGGGTGAAAATCCCAGAAAATTGGGGTGAAAATCCCGGAAAATTTGGGGTTTATCCCGGAAAATTGGGGTAAAAATCCCGGAAAATTGGGATGAAAATCCCAGAAAATTGGAGTGAAAATCCCGGAAAATTTGGGGTTTAGCCTCAAAAATTGGGGTGAAAATGCCGGAAAATTGAAGTAAAAATCCTGGAAAATTTGGGGTTTATCCCCGAAAATTGGGGTAAAAATCCCGGAAAATTGGGGTGAAAATCCTGGAAAATTTGGGGTTTAGCCCCAAAAATTGGGGTGAAAATCCCGGAAAATTGGGGTGAAAATCCTGGAAAATTTGGGGTTTATCCCAGAAAATTGGGGTGAAAATCCCAGAAAATTCGGGGTTTAGCCCCAAAAATTGGGGTGAAAATCCCAGAAAATTGGGGTGAAAATCCCGGAAAATTTGGGGTAAAAATCCTGGAAAATTGGGGTGAAAATCCCAGAAAATTGGGGTGAAAATCCTGGAAAATTGGGGTGAAAATCCCAGAAAATTGGGGTGAAAATCCCGGAAAATTTGGGGTGAAAATCCCAGAAAATTGGAGTGAAAATCCCGGAAAATTTGGGGTTTAGCCCCAAATATTGGGGTGAAAATCCTGGAAAATTGGGGTGAAAATCCCAGAAAATTGGGGTGAAAATCCCGGAAAATTTGGGGGTTCTCCCGGAAAATTGGGGTAAAAATCCCAGAAAATTGGAGTGAAAATCCTGGAAAATTTGGGGTTTATCCTGGAAAATTGGGGGGAAAATCCTGGAAAATTGGGGTGAAAATCCCGGAAAATTGGGGTGAAAATCCCGGAAAATTTGGGGTTTATCCCGGAAAATTGGGGTAAAAATCCCGGAAAATTGGGATGAAAATCCCAGAAAATTGGAGTGAAAATCCCGGAAAATTTGGGGTTTAGCCCCAAAAATTGGGGTGAAAATGCCGGAAAATTGAAGTAAAAATCCTGGAAAATTTGGGGTTTAGCCCCAAAAATTGGGGTGAAAATGCCGGAAAATTGGGATGAAAATCCCGGAAAATTGGGGTGAAAATCCCAGAAAATTGGGGTGAAAATCCTGGAAAATTGGGGTGAAAATCCCGGAAAATTTGGGGTTTAGCCCCAAAAATTGGGGTGAAAATCCCAGAAAATTGGGGTGAAAATGCCAGAAAATTTGGGGTTTATCCCGGAAAATTGGGGTGAAAATGCCAGAAAATTGGGGTGAAAATCCCAGAAAATTGGGGTGAAAATCCTGGAAAATTGGGGTGAAAATCCCGGAAAATTTGGGTGAAAATCCTGGAAAATTTGGGGTTTATCCCGGAAAATTGGGGTGAAAATCCCGGAAAATTTGGGGTGCCCCTCCCAGTGCTCCCAGTGCCCCTCCCAGTGCTCCCAGTGCCCCTCCCAGTGCTCCCAGTTCCCCTCCCAGTGCTCTCAGTTCCCCTCCCAGTGCTCCCAGTGCCTCTAATCCTTTTCCCAGTGCTCCCAGTTCCCCTCTCAGTGCTCCCAGTTCCCCTCCCAGTGCTCCCAGTTCCCTCCCAGTGCCTCTAATCCTTTTCCCAGTGCTCCCAGTTCCCCTCTCAGTGCTCCCAGTTCCCCTCCCAGTGCTCCCAGTTCCCCTCCCAGTGCTGCCAGTACCTCGAGGCGCTGGTTGAACTGGGCCTTGAGCTCGAAGTAGGGCCCCCTCCCAGTGCTCCCAGTGCTCCCAGTGCCCCTCCCAGTGCTCCCAGTTCCCCTCCCAGTGCTCCCAGTTCCCCTCCCAGTGCTCCCAGTGCTGCCAGAACCTCGAGGCGCTGGTTGAACTGGGCCTTGAGCTCGAAGTAGGGCCCCCTCCCAGTGCTCCCAGTGCCTCTAATCCTTCTCCCAGTGCTCCCAGTTCCCCTCTCAGTGCTCCCAGTGCCTCTAATCCTTTTCCCAGTGCTCCCAGTTCCCCTCCCAGTGCTCCCAGTGCTGCCAGTACCTCGAGGCGCTGGTTGAACTGGGCCTTGAGCTCGAAGTAGGGCCCCCTCCCAGTGCTCCCAGTGCTCCCAGTGCCCCTCCCAGTGCTCCCAGTGCTGCCAGTACCTCGAGGCGCTGGTTGAACTGGGCCTTGAGCTCGAAGTAGGGCCGGCTGCGGCCGATGTCGCGCCTCAGGGCCTTCTGCAGCCGCTGCACCTCGGCCTCGGCCTCCTGGCACAGGCGCGTCACGCGCTGGTGCTCCCGCTCGCTGCCCAGCCGCTCCTGCTCCGCCTCGTTCACCTGCGCCCCACAAACGCCCCGGGAATTCCCGTGAAATTCCTCCCAAATTCCCGTCAAATTGCTCAGAAATTCCCGTGAAATTGCTCAGAAATTCCCGTGAAATTCCTCCCAAATTCCCGCCAAATTGCTCAGAAATTCCCGTGAAATTGCTCAGAAATTCCCATGAAATTCCTCCCAAATTCCCGCCAAATTGCTCAGAAATTCCCGTGAAATTCCCAGAAATTCCCGAGAAATTCGTGTCAAATTCCTCAGAAATTCCCGCCAAATTGCCCAGGAGTTCCCGTCAAATTCCCCAGGAATTCCCGAGAAATTCCCCAGGAATTCCTGCCAAATTCCCCGGAATTCCCGCCAAATTCCCCGGGAATTCCCGCCAAATTCCCCAGGAATTCCCGGCAAATTGCCCAGAAATTCCCGTGAAATTCTTGCCAAATTCCCGTCAAATTGCTCAGGAATTCCCGCCAAATTGCCCAGGAATTCCCGCCAAATTCTCGCCAAATTGCCCAGAAATTCCGGTCAAATTCCCAGAAATTCCCAGAAATTCCCGCCAAATTGCCCAGAAATTCCCGCCAAATTGCCCCAGAATTCCCGCCAAATTCCCCAGAAATTCCCGTCAAATTCCCAGAAATTCCCGCCAAATTGCTCAGGAATTCCCGCCAAATTCCCATCAAATTGCCCAGGAGTTCCCAACAAATTGCGCAGGAATTCCTGCCAAATTCCCCAGGAATTCCCGAGAAATTCCCCAGGAATTCCCGCCAAATTCCCCGGAATTCCCGCCAAATTCCCCAGGAATTCCCGGCAAATTCCCCAGAAATTCCTGCCAAATTCCCCAGAAACTCCTGTCAAATTCCCACCAAATTGCCCAGGAATTCCTGACAAATTCCCAGAAATTCCGCAGAAATTGCCCAAAAATTCCCGCCAAATTGCCCAGAAATTCCCGCCAAATTGCTCAGAAATTCCTGCCAAATTCCCAGAAATTCCCGAGAAATTCATGCCAAATTCCTCAGAAATTCCCGCCAAATTCCCCAGGAATTCCCGCCAAATTCCCCAGGAATTCCCGCTAAATTCCCACCAAATTGCCCCAGAATTCCCGCCAAATTCCCCAGGAATTCCCGCTAAATTCCCACCAAATTGCCCCAGAATTCCCGCCAAATTCCCCAGGAATTCCTGCCAAATTCCCGCCAAATTCCCCAGGAATTCCCGTCAAATTGCCCAGGAATTCCCAAGAAATTCGTGCCAAATTCCTCAGAAATTCCCAAGAAATTCCCGCCAAATTCCCCAGGAATTCCCACCAAATTCCCGCCAAATTGCCCAGGAATTCCCGCCAAATTGCTCAGGAGTTCCCGTCAAATTGCCCAGGAATTCCTGCCAAATTCCCACCGAATTCCCAGAAATTCCCAAGAAATGCCCGCCAAATTCCCACCAAATTCCCCAGGAATTCCCGCCAAATTCCCAAGAAATTCTCGTGAAATTCCCACCAAACTCCTGCCGTTCCGAGACGGAAAGGAGGCGGGAGGAATTCCCACCAAATTCCCCAGGAATTCCCACCAAATTCTTTCCCAGAAATTCCCGCCAAATTCCCCAAAAATTCCTGAGAAATTCCCACCAAATTCCTGAGAAATTCCCAAGAAATTCCCACCAAATTCCGGTGAAATTCCCACCAAATTCTGGTGAAGTTCCCACCAAATTCCTGCCAAATTCCCACCAAATTCCCGCCAAATTCCGAGTGGGAAAGGGAGGTGGGAGGAATTCCTGCCAAATTGCCCAGAAATCCCCGAGAAATTCCCGCCAAATTCCCGTGAAATTCCCGTGACATCCCTGCCAAACTCCCGCCAAATCCACACCAAATTCCCACCAAATCCACGCCGAATTCCTGCAAAATTGCCACCAAATTCCCGCTGTTCCCAGTGGGAACAGAGGCGGGAGGAATTCCCGGCAAATTCCCAGAAAGTCCCGGGAAATTCCCGCCAAACTCCCACCAAAGCACCACAAAATTCTCAAGAAATTCCAGCGAAATCCCTGCCGAATTCCGGCCAAATTCCCACGAAATTCTCCTATGGATCCCAAATCCTCATCCCACCCATCCCAAACCTTCTCCCATTGATCCCAATTCCCATCCCAACCATCCCAATCCTTCTCCCATTGATCCCAGTCCTCATCCCATGATCCCAAACCCCATCCCACCCATCCCAAACCTTCTCCCATTGATCCCAAACCTTCTATTGATCCCAAACCTTCTCCTGTTGATCCCAAAGCTTCTCCCATTGATCCCAAACTTTCTCCCATTGATCCCAAACCCCATCCCACCCATCCCAAACCTTCTCCCAACCATCCCAAACCCCATCCCAAACATCCCAAACCTTTCCTCATTGATCCCAAACCTTCTCCCGTTGATCCCAAACCTTCTCCCGCTGATCCCAGTCCTCATCCCATTGATCCCAAACCCCATCCCACCCATCCCAAACCTTCTCCTGTTGATCCCAAACCTTCTCCCGATGATCCCAAACCTTCTCCCATTGATCCCAGTCCTCATCCCATTGATCCCAAACCCCATCCCACCTTCTCCAAACCCCATCCCACCCATCCCAAACCTTCTCCCGTTGATCCCAAACCCCATCCCAGCATCCCAAACCTTCTCCCGTTGATCCTAAATTGCATCCCACCAATCCCAAAGCTTCCCTCATTGATCCCAAACTTTCTCCCATTGATCCCAAACCTTCTCCCACCCATCCCAAACCTTCTCCCACCCATCCCAAACTCATCCCACCCATCCCAAACCTTCTCCCAACCATTCCCAGCCCCATTCCCGCCATTCCCAGCCCCATTCCCAGCTCCCACCTTGCCCGTGCCGTGGTTGAGCATCTCCTGCCAGGTGGGATCCAGGCGGTTCTTCCCATTCCCGCCATTCCCAAACCCCATCCCAACCATCCCAATCCTTCTCCCATTGATCCCAAATCGCATCCCACCCATCCCAAACCCCATCCCATTGATCCCAAACCCCATCCCAAACATCCCAAACCTTCTCCTGTTGATCCTAAACCCCATCCCAAACATCCCAAACCTTCTCCTGTTGATCCCAAATCGCATCCCACCCATCCCAAACCTTCTCCTGTTGATCCCAAACCTTCTCCTGTTGATCCCAAACTTTCTCCCATTGATCCCAAACTTTCTCCCACCCATCCCAAACCTTCTCCCGTTGATCCCAAACCCCATCCCACCCATCCCAAACCTTCCCCCATTGATCCCAAACCCCATCCCATTGATCCCAAACCCCACCCCATTGATCCCAAACCCCATCCCAGCACTCCAAACCTTCTCCCGTTGATCCCAAACCTTCTCCTGTTGATCCCAAACTTTCTCCCATTGATCCCAAACCCCATCCCACCCATCCCAAACCTTCTCCCATTGATCCCAAACCTTGTCCCACCCATCCCAAACCTTCTCCCATTGATCCCAAACCTTGTCCCACCCATCCCAAACCTTCTCCTGTTGATCCCAAACTTTCTCCCCTTGATCCCAATCCTTCTCCCGTTGATCCCAAACCTTTTCCCATTGATCCCAGTCCTTCTCCCATTGATCCCAAACCCATCCCACCTTCTCCAAACCTTCTCCCAACCATTCCCAGCCCCATTCCCGGCTCCCACCTTGCGCGTGGCGTGGTTGAGCATCTCCTGCCAGGTGGGATCCAGGCGGTTCTTCCCATTCCCGCCATTCCCAAACCCCATCCCAACCATCCCAAACCTTCTCCCATTGATCCCAAATCGCATCCCACCCATCCCAAACCCCATCCCATTGATCCCAAACCCCATCCCAAACATCCCAAACCTTCTCCTGTTGATCCCAAACCTTCTCCTGTTGATCCCAAAGCTTCTCCCGTTGATCCCAAACCCCATCCCACCTTCTCCAAACCTTCTCCCAACCATCCCAAACCTTCCCCCATTGATCCCAAACTTTCTCCCATTGATCCCAAACTTTCTCCCATTGATCCCAAACTTTCTCCCACCCATCCCAAACCTTCTCCCGTTGATCCCAAACCCCATCCCACCCATCCCAAACCTTCCCCCATTGATCCCAAACCCCATCCCATTGATCCCAAACCCCATCCCAAACATCTCAATCCGTCTCCCATTGATCCCAAACTTTCTCCTGTTGATCCCAAACCTTCTCCCATTGATCCCAAACCCATCCCACCCATCCTAAACCTTCTCCCCTTGATCCCAAACCTTGTCCCACCCATCCCAATCCTTCTCCTGTTGATCCCAAACCTTCTCCCATTGATCCCAGTCCTTCTCCCATTGATCCCAAACCCATCCCACCCATCCCAAACCTTCTCCCAACCATTCCCAGCCCCATTCCCGGCTCCCACCTTGCGCGTGGCGTGGTTGAGCATCTCCTGCCAGGTGGGATCCAGGCGGTTCTTGCCGTTGGCCATGCCCTGCTCGGCCACGAAGACCATTTCCCGCGCCGCGTTGTGCATCCCCACCGCCCGCTCGTAGCGCAGCGCCGCCCGCTGCGTCTCCTGCTGCGCCTGGGAAAAGCGGGAATTCCGGGAATCCGGGATGGCCGGAGCCGCTCCCGGGTGGGTTTCGTGGAGTTTGGGATGGGTGGGATGGGTGGGATGGGGTTTGGGATCAACGGGAGAAGGATTGGGATGGGTGGGATGGGATTTGGGATCAATGGGGGAAGGTTTGGGATGGGTGGGATGGGAATTGGGATGGGTGGGATGGGGTTTGGGATCAACGGGAGAAGGTTTGGGATGGGTGGGATGGGATTTGGGATGGATGGGATGAGGTTTGGGATGGGGTTTGGAGAAGGTGGGATGGGGTTTGGGATGGTTGGGATGGGGTTTGGGATGGGTGGATGGGGTTTGGGATCAACGGGAGAAGGTTTGGGATGGGTGGGAGAAAGTCTGGGATGGGTGGGATGGGGTTTGAAGAAGGTGGGATGGGGTTTGGGATGGTTGGGATGGGAATTGGGATGGGTGGGATGGGTTTGGGATCAATGGGAGAAGGTTTAGGATGGTGGGATGGGGTTTGGGATCATCGGGAGAAGGTTTGGGATGGGTGGGATGGGAATTGGGATGGTTGGGATGGGGTTTGGGATGGTTGGGAGAAGGATTGGGATCAATGGGAGAAGGTTTGGGATCAATGGGGGAAGGTTTGGGATGGGTGGGAGAAGGTTTGGGATGGTTGGGATGAGGTTTGGGATGGTTGGGAGAAGGTTTGGGATGGGTGGGATGGGGTTTGAGATCAATGGGAGAAGGTTTGGGATGGGTGGAATGGGTTTGGGATCAATGGGAGAAGGTTTAGGATGGTGGGATGCGGTTTGGGATCAACAGGAAATGGTTTGGGATGGGTGGGATGGGAATTGGGATGGGTGGGAGAAGGACTGGGATGGGTGGGAGAAGGATTGGGATGGGTGGGATGGGATTTGGGATGGGTGGGATGAGGTTTGGGATGGGGTTTGGAGAAGGGGGGATGGGGTTTGGGATGGTTGGGATGGGGTTTGGGATGGGTGGATGGGGTTTGGGATCAACGGGAGAAGGTTTGGGATGGGTGGGAGAAAGTCTGGGATGGGTGGGATGGGGTTTGAAGAAGGTGGGATGGGGTTTGGGATGGTTGGGATGGGAATTGGGATGGGTGGGATGGGTTTGGGATCAATGGGAGAAGGTTTAGGATGGTGGGATGGGGTTTGGGATCAACGGGAGAAGGTTTGGGATGGGTGGGATGGGAATTGGGATGGTTGGGATGGGGTTTGGGATCAATGGGAGAAGGCTTGGGATGGTTGGGATGAGGTTTGGGATGGTTGGGATGAGGTTTGGGATGGTTGGAAGAAGGTTTGGGATGGTTGGGATGGGAATTGGGATGGTTGGGATGGGGTTTGGGATCAATGGGAGAAGGATTGGGATCAATGGGAGAAGGTTTGGGATGGTTGGGATGAGGTTTGGGATGGTTGGAAGAAGGTTTGGGATGGGGTTTGGGATCAATGGGAGAAGGTTTAGGATGGTGAGATGCGGTTTGGGATCAACAGAAAAAAGTTTGGGATGAGTGGGATGGGGGTTGGGATGGTTGGGATGAGGTTTGGGATGGGTGGGAGAAGGTTTGGGATGAGTGGGATGGGGTTTGGGATCAATGGGAGAAGGTTTGGGATGGATGGGATGGATTTGGGATGGTTGGGATGAGGTTTGGGATGGGTGGGAGAAGGATTGGGATGGGTAGGATGGGTTTGGGATCAATGGGAGAAGGTTTGGGACCAATGGAAGAAGGTTTGGGATGCTCAGATGGGGTTTGGGATGGGAATTCCCAGTTTTCCTGGGGTTTTTTGGGGCTTTTTTTCAGTTTTTTACCATTTATTTCCCATTTTTTCCCCATTTTCCCCCCATTTTTTCCTGTTTTTCCCGGATTTTGCCCCAAATCCCGGCACCTCCTTGGCTCTCCTCTAACGGCCTCATAGAAGATGGAATTTGGGATGGGAATTCCCAGTTTTCCTGGGGTTTTTTGGGGCTTTTTTCAGTTTTTTACCAATTTTTTCCCCGTTTTTTCCCATTTTCCCCCATTTTTCCCCCATTTTTTCCCGTTTTTCCCAGATTTTGCCCCAAATCCTGGCACCTCCTTGGCTCTCCTCCAACGGCCTCGTAGGAGATGGAATTTGGGATGGGAATTCCCAGTTTTCCTGGGATTATTTCCCTTTTTTTCCCATTTTACCCCAGTTTTCCCCATTTTTTCCCCATTTTTACCCCATTTTTCCCGTTTTTCCCAGATTTTGCCCCAAATCCCGGCACCTCCTTGGCTCTCCTCTAACGGCCTCATAGAAGATGGAATTTGGGATGGGAATGCCCAGTTTTCCTGGGGTTTTTTGGGGCTTTTTTCAGTTTTTTACCCATTTTTTTCCCATTTTTTCCCCGTTTTTTCCCATTTTCCCCCATTTTTTCCCGTTTTTCCCAGATTTTGCCCCAAATTCCGGCACCTCCTTGGCTCTCCTCTAACGGCCTCATAGAAGATGGAATTTGGGATGGGAATTCCCAGTTTTCCTGGGGTTTTGGGGACTTTTTTCAGTTTTTTACCCATTTTTTTCCCATTTTTTCCCCGTTTTTTCCCATTTTCCCCCATTTTTTCCCATTTTTCCCAGATTTTGCCCCAAATCCCGGCACCTCCTTGGCTCTCCTCCAACGGCCTCGTAGGAGATGGAATTTGGGATGGGAATGCCCAGTTTTCCTGGGATTTTCCCCCTTTTTTTTCCCATTTTTCCCCATTTTTCCTGGGATTTTTCCCATTTTTTCTCCTCTTTTCCCCATTTTTTCCCGTTTTTCCCGGATTTTGCCCCAAATCCCGGCACCTCCTTGGCTCTCCTCTAACGGCCTCATAGAAGATGGAATTTGGGATGGGAATTCCCAGTTTTCCTGGGGTTTTGGGGACTTTTTTCAGTTTTTTACCCATTTTTTCCCATTTTTTCCCCGTTTTTTCCCATTTTACCCAATTTTTTCCCGTTTTTCCCAGATTTTGCCCCAAATCCCGGCACCTCCTTGGCTCTCCTCCAACGGCCTCGTAGGAGATGGAATTTGGGATGGGAATTCCCAGTTTTCCTGGGATTTTCCCCCTTTTTTTTCCCATTTTTCCCCATTTTTCCTGGGATTTTTCCCATTTTCCCCCATTTTTCCCCATTTTTTCCCGTTTTTCCCAGATTTTGCCCCAAATCCCGGCACCTCCTTGGCTCTCCTCCAACAGCCTCGTAGGAGATGGAATTTGGGATGGGAATTCCCAGTTTTCCTGGGATTTTCCCCCTTTTTTTTCCCATTTTTCCCCATTTTTCCTGGGATTTTTCCCATTTTTTCTCCTCTTTTCCCCATTTTTTCCCGTTTTTCCCGGATTTTGCCCCAAATCCCGGCACCTCCTTGGCTCTCCTCCGGGCCTCGTAGTAGGGCCGGGCTCTCTCGATGCAATTCCCGAGTTGGGATCCCTGGGAATTCAATTTCCGGGCGGAATCCGAGAGGATGCGGCGATAGCGGGAACGGGCGGCCTGGGAGGGGTGGGAAACCAGTTTGGGACTGGTTTGGACTGGTTTGGTCCGGGAAAACCACTTAAGGAGTGGGAAACCAGTTTGGGAATGAGGAAAACCAGTCTGGGACTGGTGTGGAGTGGGAAAACCAGTTTGGGAATGGGAAACCAGTTTGAGAGTGGTTTGGACTGGGAAAACCAGTTAAGGAATGGGAAACCAGTTTGGGACTGGTTTGGACTGGTTTGGTCCAGGAAAACCACTTAAGGAGTGGGAAACCAGTTTGGGAATGAGGAAAACCAGTCTGGGACTGGTTTGGAGTGGGAAAACCAGTTTGGGAATGGGAAACCAGTTTGGGAGTGGTTTGGACTGGGAAAACCAGTTAAGGAATGGGAAACCAGTTTGGGACTGGGGAAAACCAGTTTAGGACTGGTTTGGACTGGTTTGGACTGGTTTGGTTCAGGAAAACCACTTAGGGAGAGGGAAACCAGTTTGGGAATGAGGAAAACCAGTCTGGGACTGGTGTGGACTGGGAAAACCAGTTTGGGAATGGGAAACCAGTTTGGGAGTGGTTTGGACTGGGAAAACCAGTTAAGGAATGGGAAACCAGTTTGGGACTGGTTTGGACTGGTTTGGACTGGTTTGGTTCAGGAAAACCACTTAGGGAGAGGGAAACCAGTTTGGGAATGAGGAAAACCAGTCTGGGACTGGTTTGGGACTGGTTTGGACTGGGAAAACCAGTTTGGGAATGGGAAACCAGTTTGGGAGTGATTTGGACTGGGAAAACCAGTTAAGGAATGGGAAACCAGTTTGGGACTGGTTTGGACTGGTTTGGGAGTGGTTTGGAATGGGAAAACCAGTTAGGGAATGGGAAACCAGTTTGGGACTGGGGAAAACCAGTTTGGGACTGGTTTGGACTGGGAAAACCAGTGTGGGAATGGAAAACCAGTTTGGGACTCGTTTGGGACTGGTTTGGACTGGTTTGGACTGGGAAAACTGGTTTGGGAATGCGGAAAACCAGTTTGGGACTGGTTTCGACTGGGAAAACCAGTTAAGGAATGGGAAACCAGTTTGGGATTGGGGAAAACCAGTTTGGGAATGGTTCGTACTGGTTTGGACTTGGAAAACCAGTTTCGCTCCCAGTTCATTCCCAGTGCTCCCAGTTCCTTCCCAGTTCCCTCCCAGTGCTCCCAGTTCCTTCCCAGTTCCCTCCCAGTGCTCCCGGTTCATTCCCAGTTCACTCCCAGTGCTCCCAGCCCCCTCCCAGTTCACTCCCAATATTCCCAGTCCCCTCCCAGTCCCCTCCCAGTTCACTCCCAGTGCTCCCAGTTCCCTCCCAGTCCCTCCCAGTGCTCCCGGTTCATTCCCAGTTCCCTCCCAGTTCACTCCCAGTGCTCCCAGTCCCTCCCAGCTTCCTCCCAGTGCTCCCGGTTCATTCCCAGTTCCCTCCCAGTGCTCCCAGTCCCTCCCAGCTTCCTCCCAGTGTTCCTGGTTCATTCCCAGTTCCCTCCCAGTCCCCTCCCAGTGCTCCCAGTTCCTTCCCAGTGCTCCCAGTCCCCTCCCAGTGCTCCCAGTTCCCTCCCAGTTCCCTCCCAGTACCTCCCAATCCCCTCTCAGTGCTCCCAGCTCACTCCCAGTTCCCTCCCAGTGCTCCCGGTTCATTCCCAGTTCACTCCCAGTGCTCCCAGCCCCCTCCCAGTTCACTCCCAGTATTCCCAGTCCCCTCCCAGTCCCCTCCCAGTTCACTCCCAGTGCTCCCAGTTCCCTCCCAGTCCCTCCCAGTGCTCCCGGTTCATTCCCAGTTCCCTCCCAGTGCTCCCAGTCCCTCCCAGCTTCCTCCCAGTGTTCCTGGTTCATTCCCAGTTCCCTCCCAGTCCCCTCCCAGTGCTCCCAGTTCCTTCCCAGTGCTCCCAGTCCCCTCCCAGTGCTCCCAGCTCACTCCCAGTTCCCTCCCAGTGCTCCCAGTCCCTCCCAGCTTCCTCCCAGTGCTCCCGGTTCATTCCCAGTTCCCTCCCAGTCCCCTCCCAGTGCTCCCAGTCCCCTCTCAGTGCTCCCAGCTCACTCCCAGTTCCCTCCCAGTCCCTCCCAGTTCCCTCCCAGCCCTCCCAGTTCACTCCCAGTGCTCCCAGTTCCCTCCCAGTCCCTCCCAGTTCCCTCCCAGTTCCCTCCCAGTTCCCTCCCAGTCCCTCCCAATCCCCTCTCAGTGCTCCCAGCTCACTCCCAGTTCCCTCCCAGTCCCTCCCAGTTCCCTCCCAGTCCCTCCCAGTGCTCCCAGTTCCTTCCCAGTGTTCCCAGTTCCTTCCCACTTCCCTCCCAGTCCCTCCCAGCGCTCCCAGTTCCCTCCCAGTGCTCCCGGTTCATTCCCAGTTCCCTCCCAGTTCCCTCCCAGTGCTCCCAGTTCCTTCCCAGTCCCCTCCCAGTCCCTCCCAGTGCTCCCAGTTCCACTCACGTCCAGCTCCAGCTCCCCCCGGTTGATTTCAGCGTTGGCCTCGTTCAGGTGCTCCAGCTCCTCCTGCAGCCCAAAGAATTCCCAAAAAACCCCAAAATTTGGGGAAAAGGATCCCAAAACCCCCAAAATTTGGGGAAAAACCCCCAAAATTTGGGAAAAAGGATCCCAAAATCCCCAAAATTCAGGGAAAAACCCCCAAAATTCGGGATAAAGGATCCCAAAAACCCCAAAATTTGGGGAAAAAAACCCCAAATTTGCGGAAAAGGGATCCCAAAATCCCCAAAATTTGGGGAAAAGGATTCCAAAATCCCCAAAATTCGGGATAAAGGATTCCAAAACCCCCAAAATTTGGGGAAAAACCCCCAAAATTTGGGAAAAAGGATCCCAAAATCCCCAAAATTCAGGGAAAAACCCCCAAAATTCGGGATAAAGGATCCCAAAACCCCCAGAATTTGGGGAAAAAAAGCCCAAAATTTGGGAAAAGGATCCCAAAATCCCCAAAATTCGAGAGAAATCCCCAAAATTCAGGGAAAAGGATCCCAAAATCCCCAAAATTCGGGAAAAGAGATCCCAAAATCCCCAAAATTTGGGGAAAACCCCCAAAATTTGGGAAAAGGATCCCAAAATCCTCAAAATTCAGGACAAATGATCCCCCAAATCCCCAAAATTTGGGGAAAAGAACCCAAAATTTGGGGAAATGAATTCCCAAAATCCCCAAAATTCGGGAAAAGGGATCCCAAAATCCCTAAAATTTGGGAGAAAGCCCCAAAACTCAGGAAAAAGATCCCAAAATCCCCAAAATTCAGGAAAACGATCCCCAAATCCTCAAAATTCACGGAAAAAAACCCCAAATTTTGGGAAAAGGATCCCAAAATCGCTAAAAATGGGGGAAAAACCCCCCAAAATCCAGGAAAAAACCCCAAAATTTGGGAAAAGGATCCCAAAACCCCCAAAATTTGGGGAAAAACAGTCCCAAATCCCCAAAATTCAGGGAAAAAAGATCCCAAAATCCCCAAAATTCAGGGAAAAAACCCCCAAATCCCCAAAATTCAGGGAAAAGGGATTCCAAACCCCCCCAAAATTTGGGGAAAAAACCCCAAAATTTGGGGAAAAGGATCCCAAAACCCCCAAAATTTGGGGAAAAAACCCCAAACTCAGGAAATCAAGATCCCAAAAGCCCCAAAATTCAGGAAAAAAGACCCCCAAATTCAGAAAAAGAATCCCCAAATCCCCAAAATCCGCAAAAACTCCGGAATCCCCAAAATTCCCCGAAACTCCGAAAAAGACCCCAAATCCCCAAAATCCCAACCCCAAATCCCCAAAAACTGGACTCAAAACCCCCCAAAATCCCGGATTTTCCCCAAAATCCCAGGATTTCCCCGCCGCAAATCCCCAAATTCGCACCCAGCCCAATTGACCCCAAATTCCCACCTGGCCCCATCCGGGGGTCCAGCTCTTCCGTCCTCCTCTTCTTCCTCCTCCTCTCCTCCTCTCCTCTTCCTCTCCTCTCCTCCTCTCTTCCTTCGGGGGATCCCGGGGTTTTCCCCTCCCCCCAAATCCGCCCCTGCTCCGATCCCCCATTTTGGGATCCCCCAAAATTCCAGGGGCCATCCAAGTCGGGGGGGGGGGGGGAGGGGCTTTAATTCATTTTTGGGGGAATTCTTCGGGAATTTCGGGGAGTTTGGGATTTTTCCTCCTTCACTCCAGGCTGGGTTGGGCCAATGGGATTTTGGGGGGGGAAGGGGGGGGAGGAGCTGGGGAGAAAAAAAAGGAGGGAAAATCCAAAATTAGGGAATTTTTCCCCCCCCCTCTCCTGGAATTTTGGAAGAGTCCAAGTTGTCCAGAGGGGGGAGATTTGGCTGAATTCCGTGAAATTTGTCCCAAAATTCCGGGGAATCTGAGCAAATCCACCGAATTCCCTCGAATTTCACCCCAATCCCACCCAAAATGCCTCAAATCCCGCCCGAAATCAAATTCCGCCGAAATCCCCTCAAATCCCAACCAAAATCCCTCAAATCCCAACGCGAAATCCCCTCAAATCCCCCCACAATCCTCAAATCCACCCAAATCCACAAATTCCTCGAAATCCCAACATCCTCAATCCAACCCAACTCCCAAATCCATCCACCCAAAATCCCCTCAAATCCCCCCAAATCCTCAAATCCACCAAATTCCAAATCCCACAAAATCTCTCAATCCCCCCAAAATCCACCCAAACACCCAAAACCTTCCCCAAATCCCCCAAAATCTCCCCAATCTCAACCCCAAAATCCCCCAAATCCCAAAAGCCGCTTCCCAAATCCTCAAATCCCCAAATCCCCCACATCCCCAAAATCCCCCCCAAACTCCCAAAATTCCCCCAAATCCCCAACCCCCAAACTCCCAAAATTCCTCAAATCCTCAATCCCCTCAAATCCTCCTCCACACCCCAAATTCCTCACGACCCCAAATCCCCAAATCCTCAGGATTCCTCAACCCCCCCAAATCCCACAAATATCCCAAATCCCTCCCCACATCCTCCCAAAATCCACTCCACGACCCCAAAATCCCCCAAATCCAAAAATTCCCCAAAAATCCTCTCCGAGATCCCCAAATTCCCCTCAAGAACCCCAAAATCCCCCAACTACTCCCAAATTCCTCAAAATTCCCTCAGAATCCCCTCAAATCCCCCCCAAATCCCTCAAATCCCAAAATCCCCTCCCACACCCCAAATTCCCCTCCAGGATCCCAAAATCCCTCAAAACCCCCTCAGAATTCCCTCAGAATCCCCCCCAAATCCCCCCAAATCCCAAAAATCCTCTCCCACCCCCAAATTCCCCTCAACGACGCCAAAATCCCCCCAAATTCCCCTCAGGATTCCTCAAACCCCCCCAAATCCCACAAATATCCCCAAATCCCTCCCCCACACCCCCCCAAAATCCACTCCACGACCCCCAAAATCCCCCCAAATCCCAAAAATTCCCCAAAAATCCTCTCCGAGATCCCCAAATTCCCCTCAAGAACCCCAAAATCCCCCAAACTACTCCAAATTCCTCAAAATTCCCTCAGAATCCCCTCAAATCCCCCCCAAATCCCCTCAAATCCAAAAATCCCCTCCCACACCCCCAAATTCCCCTCCAGGATCCCAAAATCCCTCAAAACCCCCTCAGAATTCCCTCAGAATCCCCCCCAAATCCCCCAAATCCCAAAAATCCTCTCCCACACCCCCAAATTCCCCTCAACGACGCCAAAATCCCCCCAAATTCCCCTCAGGATTCCCTCAAACCCCCCCAAATCCCACAAATATCCCCAATCCCTCCCCCACACCCCCCCAAAATCCACTCCACGACCCCCAAAATCCCCCAAATCCCAAAAATTCCCCAAAAATCCTCTCCGAGATCCCCAAATTCCCCCTCAAGACCCCAAAATCCCCCCAAACTACCCCCAAATTCCTCAAAATTCCCTCAGGATCCCCTCAAATTCCCCCCAAATCCCCTCAAATCCCAAAAATCCCCTCCCAGACCCCCAAATTCCCCTCAAGGACCCCAAAATCCCCTCAAATCCCCCAAAATTCCTCAAAATTCCCCCCAAAATCCCCTCAAATCCTCCCTAAATTCCAAAAATCCTCTCCCACACCCCCAAATTCCCCCCAAGGACCCCAAAATCCCCCCAAACTCTCCCAAAATTCCCCAAAAATCCCCTCAAATCCCACAAATATCCCCAAATCCCTCCCCCACATCCTCCCCAAATCCACTCCACGACCCCCAAAATCCCCCCAAATCCCAAAAATTCCCCAAAAATCCTCTCCGAGATCCCCAAATTCCCCTCAAGAGCCCCAAAATCCCCCCAAACTACCCCAAATTCCTCAAAATTCCCTCAGAATCCCCTCAAATCCCCCCAAAATCCCAAAAATCCCCTCCCACACCCCCAAATTCCCCTCAAGGACCCCAAAATCCCTCAAAACCCCCTCAGAATTCCCTCAGAATCCCCCCCAAATCCCAAAAATCCTCTCCCACACCCCCAAATTCCCCTCAACGACCCCAAAATCCCCTTAAATTCCCTCAGGATTCCCTCAAACCCCCCCAAATCCCACAAATATCCCCAAATCCCTCCCCCACACCCCCCCAAAATCCACTCCACGACCCCAAATCCCAAAAATCCTCTCCCACACCCCCAAATTCCCCTCCAGGACCCCAAAATCCCTCACCCCCCCTCAGAATCCCCTCAGAATTCCCTCCAAATCTCCCCGAATTCCCCCCCAAAGCCCCCTCAAACCCCCCAAAAACCCCTCAGACCCCCCCCTAAACCCCCTCCCCAAGGCCACGATCCCACAAATCCCTCGAAGCTCCCCTCCCCCTGATCCCAGAGATCCTCGGGATCTCCCCAAAATTCCCAAAAATTCCAATTTTCCCCCAAATCCCCCCCCCGGGCCTGTGTTTACCCCCCGCTCCGCCACCGCTGCCGGGCCGCTCCTCCCACCGGAAGCGGAAGTGCCCCTCAGCCTCCTCCTGCCGTACAACATGGCGGCCCCCTGGGTGATTTTTAACGCCGCTTTTCCGCCTTTCGCCCGGTTTTCCGGGGCTCAAACCGGGCGAGACGCTTAAACCGATAAAAAACGAACCCGCCGTGCCCGGTTAGGTCACGACTGGCCTGAAATGGTGCCTCAAAAACACCACCGGGAGGAGGGTCAAAGGGTGCCGCCATCTTGTTGAACGCCTCGAGATGGCGGCCGCGGGCGCTGAAGCCGCGGGAAGGTTGGATGGGATCGCCCAAAAATGGGGGGGGGAAAGACCCTCGAGCCCCCCTCAGAGCTCCCGGAGCCGTCGCCCAGCCCCTAAACCCCCCCCTTTCCTCATGGCACTCTTGGGTTCGCCCTCCGTTCCCGCGCCGCTGCCACACCGGAAGCGGAAGTTCCGCCATCTTCCTCCTGCCGTATAACATGGCGGCTCCCTGAGCAGCGTCTCTGCTCCTTTCTCCGCCTCCCGCCCGGTTCCCGGGGGCTCAAATCGGTGCCGGGGGTGAAACGGGAGGAGGCGAATCCGTCGCGCCCCGGTTGGTCCCGGTTCGCTTTGAAATGCGCCGAGAAACGGCGCCGGGAGCGGATCCCATGGGTGCCGCCATCTTGTTTTACGGCACTGCCGCGCCTCAAGATGGCGGCGAGGGGCGTTGACGCCGTCGCTAATTGGAGTGGATTTTAATGAGTTTTAATTCCTTTAATTGGCTTTTTCTTAATTGATTTTATTTCCGTTTTATTCTTTGAAAGTTCTGCTTTTGGTACTTGAGTTTCGAATTTGGTTTTTTCTCATTTTCGTCCTTTATTTTAATTTTTATTCCATCATTTTTGTCTTTTATCGTTGAATTTTTCTTTCATTAATTTTCAGTTTTTACCCTTTATTTTATTTTTTTATTCCATTATTTTTTACTTTTATGGTTTAATTTTTTAATTAATAATTCCGGGATGACGTTTCCCAGGAAATCCTTCGGGATCCGAGGGTTCGGAGCAGGATTTGGGATTTTTCCTGGAATTTTTTCCCAGGAATTTTTTCCCGTTTGGGTCTTTCCAGGCTCGTTTGAATAAAGTTGGAATGGGATAAAATTGGGAATAAAAGGAGGGAAATGGAGGGAAAGGAAAGGAAAAGAAAGGATAAAAAATGGAAAATAATCCAATAAAAATTAAAACAAATTAGAAGAATGAAAAGCAATTAAATAAAAATTAAACGAAATTATAAAAGCAGAAAAAAAATCAAAATAAAGGATGAAAATGAAGAATAATTAAATGAAATTAAATGAAATTAAATGAAATTATAGGAAGGAGGAATAGTTTAATAAAGATTAAAATAAAGAATTAATAATCTTAATAAAGATTAAAATAAAAAATAAAGGAAAAAGGATCCAAAAAGAAATGGAAATAAAGGATAAAAGTGGGAAAGAATGGAATAAAAATGTAAATAAATGATGAGAATGAAAAATAATCGAGTAAAAATTCGATTAAATTGGAGGAATGAAAAATAATCCAAAAAAAATGAAAATAAAGAATAAAAAGGGAAAAGAATCCAATAAAAAAGGAAAATAAAGGGTAAAAATTAAAAATAATTAAATTAAAATTAAAAAAGGAAAAATAATCAGGAAAAAATTAAAGAGTAAAAATTAAAAGTAATTAAATAAAGTTAAATTAAAGAATAAAAAGGAAAAAGAATCCGATAAAAATTAAAGAATGAAAATTAAAAGTAATTAAATAAAATTAAAGTAAATGAGGAGAATTAATAATAATAAAATTAAATTAAAATAAAGGAGGAAAGTGGGAAAGAATCCAATAAAAAAGGGAAATAAAGGGCAAAAATTAAAGATAATCAAATAAAAATTAAGAATAAAAAGGAAAAATAAATAGAATTAAAATAAAGGATAAGATTAAAAAATAATCAAATAAAAATTAAAATAAAAGATGAAAGTGGGAAAGAATCCACTAAAAAAATTAAAATAAAGGATAAAAATGAAAAATAATTAAATAAAAATTCAATTAAACTATAGGAAGGAAAAATAATGAAATTAAAATTAAAGGAAAGAATAAAAAGGGGAAAGAATCCAATAAAAATGAAAATAAAGGGTAAAAATTAAAAGTGATTAAATAAAATTAAAATAAAGAATAAAAAGGAAAAAGAATCCGAAAAAAATTAAAGAGTAAAAATTAAAAATAATTCCGGAGCCACGGAATGACCCCAAATCCCGGAATTTTGGGGCCAGGGAATGACCTTGAATCCTGGAATTCCGGAGCCACGGAATGACCCAAAATCCCGGAATTTTGGATCCATGGAAATCCCCCAATTCCGGATCCATGGAATGACCCCAAATCCCGGAATTTTGGAGCCACGGAATGACCCCAAATCCCGGAATTTCAGAGATGTGGAATCCCCCAAATCCTGGAATTTTGGAGCCAGGGAATTCCCCAAATCCCCGAATTTTGGAGCCAGAGACTGACCTCGAATCCCGGAATTTTGGAGCCACGGAATGACCCCAAATCCCGGAATTTTGGAGCCATGGAATGACACCGAATCCTGGAATTTTTGAGCCAGGGAATGACCCCCGAATCCCGGAATTCCAGAGCCATGGAATGACCTCGAATCCTGGAATTCCGGAGCCGTGGAATGACCCCAAATCCCGGAATTCCGGAGCCGTGGAATGACCCCAAATCCCGGAATTCCAGAGACGTGGAATCCCCCAAATCCCGGAATTCCGGAGCCGTGGAATGACCCCAAATCCCGGAATTCCAGAGACGTGGAATCCCCCAAATCCCGGAATTCCGGAGCCATGGAATGACCCCAAATCCCGGAATTCCAGAGACGTGGAATCCCCCAAATCCCGGAATTCCGGAGCCATGGAATGACCCCAAATCCCGGAATTCCAGAGACGTGGAATCCCCCAAATCCCGGAATTCCGGAGCCGTGGAATGACCCCAAATCCCGGAATTCCAGAGACGTGGAATCCCCCAAATCCCGGGTTTCTGGACCCGTGGAATCCCCCAATTCCAGATCCATGGAATGACCTCAAATTCCAGAATTCCGGATCCATGGAATGACCCAAATCCTGGAATTTTTGAGCCATGGAATGACCCCAAATCCCGGAATTCCAGAGATGTGGAATCCCCCAAATCCTGGAATTCTGGAGCCAGGGAATTCCCCAAATCCCCCGAATTTTGGAGCCATAGACTGACCTCGAATCCCGGAATTTTGGAGCCACGGAATGACCCCAAATCCCGGAATTTTGGAGCCACGGAATGACCCCAAATCC
>JAQMYR010000061.1:638117-703924 GCA_028536675.1 Aphelocoma californica
CCAAAAAAACCAAAAAAAAATCCCCAAAATTCCCTCGATTTTTTTTTTTTTTTTTTTTCCCGGGGATTTTTCGCCGCTCCCGGAGCATCCTCGGCTCCATCCCCGCCCCTCCCCCACCCGTGGGAAGCTCCGGGACCCCCCCTTCCCCACCCCCCCCACCCCCCACCAAAAAAAAAATTTTAGGGACCCCCCCTCCCACCACCCCAAAGCTGGAATTTGGGATTTTCCGCCCCAAAAAATCGCCGGGATTTTGGGGGGAATTTCGGGAAGATCGGGCCGAGGTAAGGAAACGCCCCTCCCCCACCCCCCCCCCACCGCCGCCCCTCCCCCCCTCCCCAAATTTGGGGGGGGGGGGGGGGGGGCTGGGATTTTTTTTTATTTTGGCGGGGGGGAGGGGGGGTTTAAAATTGGGGGAGGGGTCTTGGAATTGAGGGAGGGGTCCCGAGAATTGGGGGAGAGGGGGGGAAAAAATTGGGGGAGGGGTCCTGGAATTTTGGGGGGGTCCTGGAAATTGGGGGAGGGGTCCTGGAATTTTGGGGGGGTCCTGGAAATTGGGGGAGGGGTCCTGGAACTTGGGGAGGGGTCCTGGAATTTCGGCGGGGTCCTGGAAATTGGGGGAGGGGGGAAAAGTTGGGGGAGGGGTCCTGGAATTTTGGGGGGTCCTGGAATTTTGGGGGGTCCTGGAATTGGGGGAGGGGTCCCAAAAATTGGGGGAGGGGTCTTGGAATTGAGGGAGGGGTCCCGAGAATTGGGGGAGGGGGGGGGAAAATTGGGGGAGGGGTCCTGGAATTTTGGGGGGTCCTGGAATTTTGGGGGGGGGGTCCTAAAAATTGGGGGAGGGGTCCTGGAACTTGGGGAGGGGTCCTGGAATTTTGGGGGGGTCCTGGAATTGGGGGAGGGGTCCTGGAACTTTGGGGAGGGGTCCCAGAAGTTGGGGAGGGGTCCTGGAAAATTGGGGGAGGGGTCCTGGAATTTTGGGGGGTCGTGGAATTTTGGGGGGGGTCCTAAAATTGGGGGAGGGGTCCTGGAATTGGGGGAGGGGTCCCAAAACGTGGGGAGGGGTCTTGGAAATTTGGGGGGTCCTGGAATTGGGGGAGGGGTCCCAAAAATTGGGGGAGGGGTCTTGGAATTGAGGGAGGGGTCCCGAGAATTGGGGGAGGGGGGGAAAAATTGGGGGAGGGGTCCTGGAATTTTGGGGGGTCCTGGAATTTTGTGGGGGGGGCCCTAAAAATTGGGGGAGGGGTCCTGGAACTTTGGGGAGGGGTCCTGGAATTGGGGGAGGGGTCCTAAACTTGGGGGAGGGGTCCTGGAATTGGGGGAGGGGTCCCAAAACGTGGGGAGGGGTCTTGGAAATTTGGGGGTTCCTGGAATTGGGGGAGGGGTCCCAAAAATTGGGGGAGGGGTCTTGGAATTGAGGGAGGGGTCCCGAGAATTGGGGGAGAGGGGGGGAAAAATTGGGGGAGGGGTCCTGGAATTTTGGGGGGTCCTGGAATTTTGTGGGGGGGGTCCTAAAACTTGGGGGAGGGGTCCTGGAACTTGGGGAGGGGTCCTGGAATTTTGGGGGGGTCCTGGAATTGGGGGAGGGGTCCTGGAACTTTGGGGAGGGGTCCCAGAAGTTGGGGAGGGGTCCCAAAAATTGGGGGAGGGGTCCTGGAATTTTGGGGGGGTCCTAAAATTGGGGGAGGGGCCCTGGAATTGGGGGAGGGGTCCCAAAACGTGGGGAGGGGTCTTGGAAATTTGGGGGGTCCTGGAATTGGGGGAGGGGTCCCAGAAATTGGGGGAGGGGGGGGAAAATTGGGGGAGGGGTCCTGGAATTTTGGGGGGGTCCTAAAATTGGGGGAGGGGTCCTGGAATTTCGGGGGGGTCCTGGAAATTGGGGGAGGGGTCCTGGAAATTGGGGGAGGGGGGAAAAGTTGGGGGAGGGGTCCTGGAATTTTGGGGGGTCCTGGAATTTTGGGGGGGGTCCTAAAATTGGGGGAGGGGTCCCAAAAATTGGGGGAGGGGTCTTGGAATTGAGGGAGGGGTCCCGAGAATTGGGGGAGGGGGGGGAAAAATTGGGGGAGGGGTCCTGGAATTTTGGGGGGTCCTGGAATTTTGTGGGGGGGGTCCTAAAAATTGGGGGAGGGGTCCTGGAACTTGGGGAGGGGTCCTGGAAATTGGGGGAGGGGTCCTGGAACTTTGGGGAGGGGTCCCAGAAGTTGGGGAGGGGTCCCAAAAATTGGGGGAGGGGTCCTGGAATTTTGGGGGGTCCTGGAATTGGGGGAGGGGTCCCAGAAATTGGGGGAGGGGTCTTGGAATTGAGGGAGGGGTCCCGAGAATTGGGGGAGAGGTGGGAAAAATTGGGGGAGGGGTCCTGGAATTTTGGGGGGGTCCTGGAAATTGGGGGGGGGTCCCAAAACTTGGGGGAAGGGTCCTGGAAATTGGGGGAGGGGGGAAAAGTTGGGGGAGGGGTCCTGGAATTTTGGGGGGTCCTAAAATTGGGGGAGGGGTCCCAAAAATTGGGGGAGGGGTCCTGGAAATTGGGGAGGGGTCCTGGAATTTTGGGGAGGGGTCCCGAGAATTGGGGGAGGGAGGGGAAAATTCGGGGGAGGGGTCCTGGAATTTTGGGGGGGGTCCTAAAAATTGGGGGAGGGGTCCTGGAACTTGGGGAGGGGTCCTGGAATTTTAGGGGGGTCCTGGAATTTTGGGGGGGGGGTCCTGGAATTGGGGGAGGGGTCCTGGAATTTTAGGGGGGTCCTGGAATTTTGGGGGGGGTCCTAAAATTGGGGGAGGGGTCCTGGAATTGGGGGAGGGGTCCAAAAACGTGGGGAGGGGTCTTGGAAATTTGGAGGGTCCTGGAATTGGGGGAGGGGTCCCAAAAATTGGGGGAGGGGTCTTGGAATTGAGGGAGGGGTCCCGAGAATTGGGGGAGGGGGGGGAAAAATTGAGGGAGGGGTCCTGGAATTTTGGGGGTTCCTGGAATTTTGGGGGAGGGGTCCTAAAATTGGGGGAGGGGGGAAAAACTTGGGGGAGGGGTCCTGGAAATTTGGGGGGTCCTGGAATTGGGGGAGGGGTCCCAAAAATTGGGGGAGGGAGGGGCAAAACTGGGGGACCCCTCCCCCAACTTTGAGACCCCTCCCCCAATTTTGGGTCCCTCCCCCAACTCTGGGACCCCTCCCCCAATTTTGAGACCCCTCCCCCAACTTTGAGACCCCTCCCCCAACTTTGGGACCCCTCCCCCAATTTTGAGACCCCTCCCCCAATTTTGGGACCCCTCCCCCAATTTTTCCCCCCTCCCCCAATTCCGGGACCCCTCCCCCAATTTTGGGACCCCTCCCCCAACTTTGAGACCCCTCCCCCAATTCCGGGACCCCTCCCCCAATTTTGGGTTCCCCTCCCCCAACTCTGGGACCCCTCCCCCAATTTTGAGACCCCTCCCCCAATTTTTCCCCCCTCCCCCAATTCTGGGACCCCTCCCCCAATTTTAGGTTCCCCTCCCCCCACTCTGGGACCCCTCCCCCAATTTCAGGACCCCTTCCCCAATTTTCCAGGACCCCTCCCCCAACTCTTGGTCCCCTCCCCCAATTCCGGGACCCCTCCCCCAATTTTGGGTTCCCCTCCCCCAATTCTGGGACCCCTCCCCCAACTTTGTGACCCCTCCCCCAATTTCAGGACCCCTCCCCCAATTTTGTGACCCCTCCCCCAACTTTGAGACCCCTCCCCCAATTTTGGGTTCCCCTCCCCCAACTCTGGGACCCCTCCCCCAACTCTGGGACCCCTCCCCCAATTCCGGGACCCCTCCCCCAACTTTGAGACCCCTCCCCCAACTCTGGGACCCCTCCCCCAATTCCGGGACCCCTCCCCCAATTTCAGGACCCCTCCCCCAATTTTGTGACCCCTCCCCCAACTTTGGGACCCCTCCCCCAATTTTGTGACCCCTCCCCCAATTTTGGGACCCCTCCCCCAATTTTCTGGGACCCCTCCCCCAACTTTGAGACCCCCTCCCCCAATTCCGGGGCCCCTCCCCCAATTCCGGGACCCCTCCCCCAACTTTGTGACCCCTCCCCCAATTTCAGGACCCCTCCCCCAATTTTGTGACCCCTCCCCCAACTTTGGGACCCCTCCCCCAGTTTTGAGACCCCTCCCCCAATTCTGGGACCCCTCCCCCAATTCTGTGACCCCTCCCCCAATTTCAGGACCCCTCCCCCAATTCCAGGACCCCTCCCCCCATTGTTTTGCCCCTCCCCCCGCCCCCAGCCCCTCCCCCCAGCCAGGAGCCCTCCCCTAATTAGCCCAGACGAGGCTAACGAGGATTAATTAATTAAGGGCTGGAGCGGCGGTGGGGGAGGGGCGGGAGGGGGAGGGGCTCCAATCCTTCCCCTCCCCCACCCCAGGGCCGCGTTGTCTTAATTAATTCATTCGTTAATTAACGGTTGTTCGGTTTTTAGGGGTTAATTAAGGGTTGGTTAATTAAAGAAAAGGGAAAATTAAAGATTTTTTTGGGGGGGGAGAGGGGAAAATTCAATTTTTGGGGCTAAAATTTGGGTGAAAAAATGGGGGAATTAATTAATTTTCATTTTTTAAATGAAAATTAATTAATTAAAAAAAAACAAAACCAAAATTTGGAAATTTAAAAATTTGAAATTAAAGCCCCCCAAAAAAAGGGAAAATGGAGATTTTTAGAAATTAAAATGCATTAAAATGCATTTAAATTTGTTTAAATTAATGCAAATTCATGCAAATTCATGCAAATTTATTCCGATTCATTTAATGAAAGCCAAAATGTTGGCGAGGAAAACGAAAATTAATTTTTTGGACTTAAAATTTTTAATGAATCTACCGAGAAACGCTTTTAAATAAAGGAATTAAATTTAATTAAAAAATTAAAGGGAATTTTTAAAAAAAAATCCAAATTTTTGGGGAAGAATTCTTGAAATAAAAATTAAAAAAAAAAAGCAAGAAATATTAAAATAAATTTAAAAAAACCCCGAAATTTCTTTTTTTTTTTTGGATTTAAATTGGAGTTGAATTTCCAGAAATGGAATTTTTTTTTTTTGGAGTGAAAAGTTGAAAATTTGAAGAAAATTTGGATTTTTCAAATGAAAGTTGAAATTTTAGGTAAAAATGGAGGTTTTTTTGGAAATAAAAATTGACTTTTTTTAAAATAAAAATCGGGATGTTTTTAGGAAATAAAAATCGACTTTTTAAATAAAAACTGGATTATTTTAAATTAAAATTGAAGTTTGAAATAAAAATGGATTTTTTTAATAAAAATTGGAATTTTTTAGGAAATAAAAATTGGCATTTTAAATAAACAATGGATTTTTCAAAAAATAAAAATTTAAGTTTTAAATGAAACCAAAATTTTTAAACTGAAAATTGAAATTTTAAATAAAAACGGAGTTTTTAGGAAATTAAAAATTGGCATTTTTAATAAAAATTGGATTTTTAAAATGGAAATCGAAATTTTAAATAAAAATGGATTTTTCTAACATAAAAATCGACATTTTAAGTAAAAAATGGATTTTTTTTTTAATTAAAATTTAGGTTTTAAATAAAACCAAAATTTTTAAACTGAAAACTGAAATTTTTGATAAAAACGGAATTTTTAGGAAACAAAAATTGGCATTTTTACTAAAAATTGGATTTTTTAACTGAAAATCGACATTTTAAATAAAACCGGATTTTTAAGGAAATAAAAATTTGTTTTAAACAAAACCAAAATTTTTAAACTGAAACCTGAAATTTTCGATAAAAAAGGAATTTTTAGGAAACAAAAACTGGCATTTTTAATAAAAACCGGATTTTTTTAATGGAAACGGAAATTTTAAATAAAACCGGATTTTTTAGGGAATTAAAAATCGACATTTTCCTTCAAACCGGGAAATTCCCAAGAATAAAAAAATCGGGCGTTTTCAACAAAATTCGGGGCTTTTGACTGAAAATTGGAATTTGGATTAAAACCGGCGCTTTTGGGCCGAAAAATTGGGATTTCCGTTAATTAACGACTTTTAATTGGGGCTCAATCGACACGTTTGGGGTGTCCCCTATGGAATTCATCCCAAATTTGGGGTGTCCCCTATAGGATTTCTCCCAAATTTGGGGTGTTCCCTATAGGATTTCTGCCATATTTGGGGTGTCCCTATAGCATTTATCCCATATTTGGGGTGTCCCCTATAGGATTTCTCCCATATTTGGGGTGTCCCCTATAGGATTTCTGCCATATTTAGGATTTCTCCCATATTTGGGGTGTTCCCTATAGGATTTCTCCCATATTTGGGGTGTCCCTATAGGATTTCTCCCACATTTGGGATTTCTCCCACATTTGGGGTGTCCCCTATAGGATTTATCCCATATTTATTTAAGGTGTCCCCTATAGGATTTCTCCATATTTGGGGTGTCCCCTATGGAATTCATCCCATATTTGGGGTGTCCCCTATAGGATTTATCCCATATTTGGGGTGTCCCCTATAGGATTTCTCCCAAATTTGGGGTGTTCCCTATAGGATTTCTGCCATATTTAGGATTTTTCCCATATTTGGGGTGTCCCCTATAGGATTTATCCCACATTTGGGGTGTCCTCTATAGGATTTCTCCCACATTTGGGGTGTCCCTTATAGGCTCAGTCCCATATAGGATTTATCCCCTATAGGATTAACCCCTCCCTGCCCGTGTCCCCTATAGGCTCAGTCCCCTATAGCATTATCCCCTATAGGATTGATCCCCTATAGGATTGATCCCGTATAGGATTAACCCCTATAGGATCGATCCCCTATAGCATTAACCCCTCCCTGCCCGTGTCCCCTATAGGCTCAGTCCCCTATAGGACCGATCCCCTATAGCATTAACCCCTCCCTGCCCGTGTCCCCTATAGGATTGATCCCCTATAGGACCGATCCCCTATAGCATTAACCCCTATAGGACTGATCCCCTATAGGACCGATCCCCTATAGGATTAACCCCTCCCTGCCCGTGTCCCCTATAGGCTCAGTCCCCTATAGCATTAACCCCTCCCTGCCCATGTCCCCTATAGGCTCAGTCCCCTATAGGACCGATCCCCTATAGCATTAACCCCTCCCTGCCCGTGTCCCCTATAGGCTCAGTCCCCTATAGCATTAACCCCTCCCTGCCCGTGTCCCCTATAGGCTCAGTCCCCTATAGGACCGATCCCCTATAGGACCGATCCCCTATAGCATTAACCCCTCCCTGCCCGTGTCCCCTATAGGATTGATCCCCTATAGGACCGATCCCCTATAGGACCGATCCCCTATAGCATTAACCCCTCCCTGCCCGTGTCTGGCAGATGCCGCCGGCTCCGTTCCCGCTGCTGCTGCTGCCGCTGCTGCTGGGCCCCGCCCGCGGCGCCGTCCGCGTCAACCTCACCGAAGGTACCGCCGGCCCCGCGCCCGCTCCCGACTTCCTGGGGCCCTTCCCGACTTTTTGGGGCCCTTCCCGACTTTTTGGGGCCAATCCCGAGCTTTTGGGGCCCTTCCCAAACTTCCGGGGCCGTTCCCGACTCTTAGGGGCTAGTCCCAAACTTTTGGGGCCCTTCCCGAACTTCTGGGGCCGTTCCCGACTTTTTGGAGGCCGTTCCCAAAGTTCCGAGGCCGTTCCTGACTCTTAGGGGCCATTCCCGACTTTTTTGAGGCCAATCCCAAACTTCCGGGGCCGTTCCCGACTCTTAGGGGCTAGTCCCGAGCTTTTGGGGCCATTCCCAAACTTCCGGGGCCGTTCCCAACTTTTTGGGGCCGTTCCCGACTTTTTGGGGCCGTTCCCGACTTTTTGGGGCCGTTCCCAACTTTTTGGGGCCAATCCCGAAGTTTTGGGGCCAATCCCGAACTTCTGGGGCCATTCCCAACTTTTTGGGACCGTTCCCAACTTTTTGGGGCCATTCCCGACTTTTTGGGGCCATTCCCGACTTTTTTGAGGCCAATCCCAAACTTCCGGGGCCGTTCCCGACTCTTAGGGGCCATTCCCGACTTTTTTGAGGCCAATCCCAAACTTCCGGGGCCGTTCCCGACTCTTAGGGGCCATTCCCGACTTTTTGGAGGCCGTTCCCAAACTTCCGGGGCCGTTCCCGACTCTTAGGGGCTAGTCCCGAACTTTTGGGGCCGTTCCCAAACTTCCGAGGCCGTTCCCGACTTTTTGGAGGCCGTTCCCAAAGTTCCGGGGCCGTTCCCGACTCTTAGGGGCCATTCCCGACTTTTTTGAGGCCAATCCCAAACTTCCGGGGCCGTTCCCGACTTTTTGGGGCCAATCCCGAACTTTTGGGGCCCTTCCCAAACTTCTGGGGCCGTTCCCGACTCTTAGGGGCTAGTCCCGAGCTTTTGGGGCCATTCCCAAACTTCCGGGGCCGTTCCCGACTTTTTGGGGCCGTTCCCGACTTTTTGGGGCCGTTCCCGACTTTTTGGGGCCGTTCCCAACTTTTTGGGGCCAATCCCGAAGTTTTGGGGCCAATCCCGAACTTCTGGGGCCATTCCCAACTTTTTGGGACCGTTCCCAACTTTTTGGGGCCATTCCCGACTTTTTGGGGCCATTCCCGACTTTTTTGAGGCTAATCCCAAACTTCCGGGGCCGTTCCCGACTCTTAGGGGCCATTCCCGACTTTTTGGAGGCCGTTCCCAAACTTCCGGGGCCGTTCCCGACTCTTAGGGGCCAATCCCGAACTTTTGGGGCCGTTCCCAAACTTCCGAGGCCGTTCCCGACTTTTTGGGGGCCGTTCCCAAAGTTCCGGGGCCGTTCCCGACTCTTAGGGGCCATTCCCGACTTTTTTGAGGCCAATCCCAAACTTCCGGGGCCGTTCCCGACTCTTAGGGGCTAGTCCCGAGCTTTTGGGGCCATTCCCAAACTTCCGGGGCCATTCCCGACTTTTTGGGGCCATTCCCGACTTTTTGGGGCCAATCCTGAACTTTTGGGGCCCTTCCCAAACTTCCGGGGCCGTTCCCGACTCTTAGGGGCTAGTCCCGAGCTTTTGGGGCCATTCCCAAACTTCCGGGGCCGTTCCCGACTTTTTGGGGCTGTTCCCAACTTTTTGGGGCCATTCCCGACTTTTTGGGGCCAATCCCGAACTTTTGGGGCCATTCCCAAACTTCCAGGGCCGTTCCCAACTCTTAGGGGCTAGTCCCGAACTTTTTGGGGCCATTCCCAAACTTCCGAGGCCGTTCCCGACTTTTTGGAGGCCGTTCCCAACTTTTTGGGGCCGTTCCCAACTTTTTGGGGCCGTTCCCAACTTTTTGAGGCCAATCCCAAACTTCTGGGGCCATTCCCAAACTTTTCGGGCCATTCCCAAACTTTTCGGGCCATTCCCAACTTTTTGGGGCCATTCCCAAACTTTTCGGGCCATTCCCAACTTTTTGGGGCCATTCCTGAACGTTTTGGGATCATTCCCAACTTTTTGGGGCCAATCCCGAAGTTTTGGGGCCGTTCCCGACTTTTTGGGGCCAATCCCGAAGTTTTCGGGCCATTCCCAAACTTCTGGGGCCAATCCCGAACTTCTGGAGCCAATCCTGAACTTTTCGGGTCATTCCCAAACTTCCGAGGCCGTTCCCAACTTTTTGGGGCCAATCCCAAACTTCTGGGGCCATTCCCAAACTTTTCGGGCCATTCCCGAACGTTTTGGGGCAGTTCCTGAACGTTTTCGGGATCATTCCCAACTTTTTGGGGCCAATCCCGAACTTTTCGGGCCATTCCCAAACTTCCGGGGCCATTCCCAAGTTTTCGGGGCCAATCCTGAATTTTTGGGGCCAATCCCAAACATTTCGGGCCATTCCCAACTTTTTGGGGCCAATCCCAAACTTCCGGGGCCATTCCCAAACGTTTTAGGGCCCTTCCCGAACTTTTATGGCCAATCTTGAACCTTTTGGGGCCAATCCTGAATTTTTGGGGCCAATCCCAAACTTTTTCCTCCCAAATCCCACATTTCCTTCCCCAAACCCCAAATTTTCCTCCCAAACCCCACATTTTTTGGTGTCCCCAACGCTTCCAGATCAATCTTTTTGCTCCCAATCCCAAATTTTCCTCCCCAAACCCCACAATTCCCTCCCCAAACCCCACAATTCCCTCCCCAAATCCCACAATTTCCCCCAACCCCACATTTTCCTCCCCAAACCCCAAATTTTCCCCCCAAACCCCACATTTCCCTCCCCAAACCCCACAATTCCCTCCCCAAACCCCAAATTTTCCTCCCAAATCCCAAATTTTCCCCCCAAACCCCACATTTTCCTCCCCAAACCCCACATTTCCCTCCCCAAACCCCAAATTTCCCTCCCCAATCCCAAATTTTCCTCCCGAACCCCAAATTTTCCTCCCCAAACCCCACAATTTCCTCCCAAACCCCAAATTTTCCTCCCCAATCCCAAACTTTCCTCCCCAAACCCCAAATTTTCCCCCCCAAACCCCACATTTTCCTCCCCAAATCCCACATTTCCCCCCAAATCCCAAATTTTCCCCCCAAACCCCACAATTCCCTCCCCAAACCCCACATTTCCCCCCCAAACCCCAAATTTTCCCTCCCCAAACCCCAAACTTTCCCCCCCAAACCCCAAATTTCCCCCCCCAAACCCCAAATTTCCCTCCCCAAACCCCACAATTCCCTCCTAAATCCCATAATTTGCCCCAAACCCCACATTTTCCTCCCCAAACCCCAAACTTTCCCCCCCAAACCCCAAATTTTCCTCCCCAAACCCCACAATTCCCTCCTAAATCCCATAATTTGCCCCAAACCCCACATTTTCCCTCCCCAAACCCCAAAATTTCCCTCCCCAAACCCCACACATCCCACATTTTCCCCCCTCCCAGGCTGCCAGATCATCCACCCGCCGCGGGACGGGGGGATCCGGTACCGGGGGCTGACGCCGGAGGAAGTCCGGAGCGTGCGGTTCCTGCCCTTCGACTACGAGATCGAGTACGTTTGCCGGCCCGAGCGCGAGATCGTGGGGCCCAAGGTGCGCAAGTGCCAGCGCGACGGCACCTGGACGGCCATGGGCCACCCCAGCCGCTGCCGTGAGTGCCACCGCGGCGTCCCGCGGGCTCGGCGGCACCCGCGGGTGCCACCTCGGGGGCGGGTGTCGGCGACGTTTTGGTTTCGGGGGAGTTTCCGGGTCGGGAGAGGGTTCGGTGGCGTTGGCGGGCGCGGGATCGGCGGTGGCGGGGGCGGGGGCGGGGTTGGGGTCGGTGTCGTCGTCCTGGCGATGTCCCGTCAACGTCATCGTCCCGTCAATGTCACCGTCCCGTCAATGTCATCATCTTGTCGGTGTCCCATCGGTGTCAGCGTTGATGTCACCATCCCGTCGATGTCAATGCCCCATCAATGTCACCAATGTCCCGTCAATGTCATCATCCCATCAATGTCCCATCGGTGTCACCGTTGATGTCACCATCCCATTGGTGTCAATGTCCCATCGAGGTCAATGTCCCATCAACGTCATCATCCCATCAATGTCCCATCAATGTCACCGTTGATGTCGTCATCCTGGTGATGTCCCATCAATGTCACCGTCCCGTCAATGTCCCATCAATGCCACCATTGATGTCCCCATCCCGTCAATGTCAATGTCCCATCGGTGTCACCGTTGATGTCCCCATCCCATCAATGTCCCATCGAGGTCCCCATCCCATCGATGTCAATGTCCCATCAATGTCACCAATGTCCCATCAATGTCCCATCAATGTCACCGTTGATGTCCCCATCCCCTCAATGTCAATGTCCCATTGAGGTCACCGTCCCATCGGTGTCACCGTTGATGTCACCATCCCATCAATGTCCACATCCCATCAATGTCACCATCCTGTCAATGTCCCATCAATGTCACCGTTGATGTCCCCGTCCTGTCAATGTCAATGTCCCATTGAGGTCACCATCCCGTCAATGTCACCATCCCGTCAATGTCCCATTGATGTCCCCATCCTGTCAATGTCCCATCAATGTCACCGTTGATGTCCCCATCCCCTCAATGTCAATGTCCCATTGAGGTCACCATCCCGTCAATGTCCACATCCCGTCAATGTCACCATCCCATCAACGTCATCATCCCGTCAATGTCCCATCAATGTCACCGTTGATGTCCCCATCCTGTTGATGTCCCATCAGTGTCACCATCCCATCAATGTCACCGTTGATGTCCCCATTCCCTCAATGTCAATGTCCCATTGAGGTCACCGTCCCATCAACGTCACCGTTGATGTCCCCATCCCATCAATGTCAGTGTCCCATTGAGGTCACCGTTGATGTCACCATCCCATCAATGTCCACATCCCATCAATGTCACCATCCCGTCAATGTCCCATCGGTGTCACCGTTGATGTCCCCATCCTGTCAATGTCAATGTCCCATTGATGTCCCCATCCCGTCAATGTCCCATCAATGTCACCAGTGTCCCATCAATGTCATCATCCCATCAATGTCCCATCAATGTCAATGTCCCATCGAGGTCCCCATCCCGTCAATGTCCCATCAATGTCACTGTTGACGTCCCCATCCCATCAATGTCAATGTCCCATCGAGGTCCCCATCCCGTAAATGTCCCCATCCCATCAATGTCCACATCCCATCAATGTCCCATCAATGTCACTGTTGATGTCCCTGTCCCACCAATGTCCCCATCCTGTTCATGTTTCCCATCCTATCAATGTCCCCATCCCATCATCACCATGAGCTTGACCATCAGCATCACCTTGACCATCACTTGATCATTACCATGACCGTTAACATGACCGTTACCATGACCATCACCATGACCATCACCTTGACCATCACCTTGACCATCACCATGACCCTGAGCACCATGCCCATCACCTTGGCCATCACCATGACTGTGACAATCACCTTGACCATGACCATCACCATGACCGTTACCATCATCTTGGCCATAACCATGACCATCACCATGACTGTGACAATCACCTTGACCACATCCATGACTGTGACAATCTTGACCGTGACCATCACCTTGACCATCACTTGACCATTACCATGACCATCGCCTTGACCATCACTTGACCATCACCATGCCCATGAGCACCATGCCCATCACCATCACTTGACCATCACCATCACCATGCCCGTGCCCACCACCATCACTTGACCACCACCATGCCCATGCTCTTGACCACCACCATCACCTGACCATCACCTTGACCATCGCTTGACCATCACCATGCCCATGAGCATCACGCCCACCACCACCACTTGACCATGCCCATCCCCATGCCCATGAGCCCCATCCCCATCCCTATTCCCACCACCTGACCACCACCATGCCCATGGGCACCATGCCCATCACCATCACTTGACCATCACCATGCCCATCACTTGACCATCACCATGACCTTGACCATGCCCATCACCACCACCATCACTTGACCATCACCATGCCCATGCCCTTGACCACCACCATCACCTGACCATCACCTTGACCATCGCTTGACCATCACCATGCCCATGAGCATCACGCCCACCACCACCACTTGACCATCACCATGCCCTTCACCCCCACCACCACTTGACCATCCCCATGCCCATCCCCATGCCCATAAGCCCCATCCCCATCCCTATTCCCACCACCTGACCACCACCATGCCCATGAGCACCACGCCCATCCCCATCACTTGACCATCACCATGCCCATGCCCATCACTTGACCATCACCATGCCCATCACCACCACCATCACTTGACCACCACCATGTCCATGCCCTTGACCACCATCACCTGACCATCACCTTGACCATCACTTGACCATCACCATGACCTTGACCGCCACCACCACTTGACCATCACCATCACCATGCCCATCACTTGACCATCACCATGTCCATGCCCTTGACCACCACCACCACCCCTTGACCATCACCATGCCCTTGACCACCACCATCACTTGACCACCACCATGCCCATGACCTTGACCACCACCACCACCCCTTGACCATCACCATGCCCTTGACCACCACCATCACTTGACCATCACCATGCCCATGACCTTGACCACCACCCCTTGACCACCACCATGCCCATGACCTTGACCACCACCCCTTGACCATCACCATGCCCTTCACCCCCACCACCACTTGACCATCCCCATGCCCATCCCCATGCCCATAAGCCCCATCCCTATTCCCACCACTTGACCACCACCATGCCCATGAGCACCACGCCCATCCCCATCACTTGACCATCACCATGCCTATCACCACCACCATCACTTGACCACCACCATGTCCATGCCCTTGACCACCACCATCACCTGACCATCACCTTGACCATCACTTGACCATCACCATGACCTTGACCGCCACCATCACTTGACCATCACCATCACCATGCCCATTGCTTGACCATCACCATGCCCATGAGCACTATGCCCACCACCACCCCTTGACCACCACCATGCCCTTGACCACCACCACCACCTGACCATCACCATCACCATGCCCATCACTTGACCATCACCATGCCCATGAGCACCGCGCCCACCACCACCACTTGACCATCACCATGCCCATGACCTTGACCACCACCACCCCCACTTGACCACCACCATGCCCATCACCACCACCATCACTTGACCATCACCATGCCCATGACCTTGACCACCACCCCTTGACCACCACCATGCCCGTGACCACCACCACCCCTTGACCACCACCATGCCCATCCCCATGCCCATAAGCCCCATCCCTATTCCCACCACTTGACCACCACCATGCCCATGAGCACCACGCCCATCCCCATCACTTGACCATCACCATGCCCATCACCGCCACCATCACTTGACCATCACCATCACCATGCCCATCCCCATACCCTTGACCATCACCATGCCCATGAGCACCACGCCCACCACCACCACTTGACCATCACCATGACCTTGACCCCCACCACCACTTGACCATCACCATCACCATGCCCATCCCCATACCCTTGACCATCACCATGCCCATGAGCACCACGCCCACCACCACCCCTTGACCACCACCATGCCCTTGACCACCACCACCCCTTGACCACCACCATGCCCATCCCCATGCCCATAAGCCCCATCCCCACCCCTATTCCCACCACCACCGCCCCCTTGACCTCCACCACCTCCCCTCCCCCGCTTCCTCCTTGGATCCGCCACCGCCCCCCGCCCTTCTTTGGCCTCCGCCCTCACCCCGCCGCGTCCCCGCAGTCCGGACGTGTCCCAAGGCGCAGCTGAGCCTGGAGAACGGCCAGGTCACCGCTCGGGCCATGGAGAGGGTCCCGGTGGAGGGCACCTGGGCCGAGTTCAGTTGCCAGCCCGGCTTCCGCCTGCTGGGCGCCGCCCGCAGCAACTGCACCAAGAGCGGCCGCTGGAGCTCCTCCAAACCCCTCTGCGAGCGTGAGCGGGGCCGGGGCCGTGCTTGGGGTTTCTGGGGTTGGGGTTTGGGGTCTTGGGAGGGGTTCGGGGTGTCTGGGGTTGGGGTTTGGGGTCTTGGGAGGGGTTTGGGGTCTTGGGAGGGGTTTGGGGTGTCTGGGGTTGGGGTTTGGGGTCTTGGGAGGGGTTCGGGGTGTCTGGGGTTGGGGTTTGGGGTCTTGGGAGGGGTTTGGGGTCTCTGGGGGTGTTTGGGGTCTTGGGAGGGGTTTGGGGTGTCTGGGGGTGTTTGGGGTCTTGGGGTGTCTGGGGGTGGGGGTTTGGGGTTTTGGGAGGGTTTGGGGTGTCTGGGGTGGGGTTTGGGGTTTTGGGAGGGGTTTGGGGTCTCTGGGGTTGGGGTTTGGGGTCTTGGGAGGGGTTTGGGGTCTCTGGGGGTGTTTGGGGTCTTGGGAGGGGTTTGGGGTCTCTGGGGGTGTTTGGGGTCTTGGGAGGGTTTGGGGTCTCTGGGGGTGTTTGGGGTCTTGGGAGGGGTTTGGGGTCTCTGGGGGTGTTTGGGGTCTTGGGAGGGGTTTGGGGTCTCGGGAGGGTTTGGGGTCTCTGGGGTTGGGGTTTGGGGTCTTGGGAGGGGTTTGGGGTGTCTGGGGGTGTTTGGGGTCTTGGGAGGGGTTTGGGGTCTCTGGGGTTGGGGTTTGGGGTCTTGGGAGGGGTTTGGGGTCTCTGGGGGTGTTTGGGGTCTTGGGAGGGGTTTGGGGTCTCTGGGGTTGGGGTTTGGGGTCTCTGGGGTCTCGGAGGTTGGGGTTTGGGGTCTCTGAGGGGGTTTGGGGTCTCTGGGGTTGGGGTTTGGGGTCTTGGGAGGGGTTTGGGGTGTCTGGGGTTGGGGTTTGGGGTCTTGGGAGGGGTTTGGAGTCTCTGCGGTCGGGGTTTGGGGTCTTTGGGGTCTTCTTTGAGGGTCCTTGGGCTTTGGGGTCTCTGGGGTTGGGGTTTGGGGTCTTGGGAGGGGTTTGGGGTCTCTGGGGGTGTTTGGGGTCTTGGGAGGGGTTTGGGGTGTCTGGGGTTGGGGTTTGGGGTCTTGGGAGGGGTTTGGGGTCTCTGGGGGTGTTTGGGGTCTTGGGAGGGGTTTGGGGTGTTTGGGGTTGGGGTTTGGGGTTTTGGGAGGGGTTTGGGGTGTCTGGGGTTGGGGTTTGGGGTTTTGGGAGGGGTTTGGGGTGTCTGGGGTTGGGGTTTGGGGTTTTGGGAGGGTTTGGGGTGTCTGGGGGTGGGGTTTGGGGTCTTGGGAGGGGTTTGGGGTGTCTGGGGGTGTTTGGGGTCTTGGGAGGGGTTTGGGGTGTTTGGGGTTGGGGTTTGGGGTCTTGGGAGGGGTTTGGGGTGTCTGGGGGTGGGGGTTTGGGGTTTTGGGAGGGTTTGGGGTGTCTGGGGGTTTTTGGGGTCTTGGGAGGGGTTTGTGGTGTCTGGGGGTGGGGGTTTGGGGTCTCGGGAGGGTTTGGGGTCTCTGGGATTGGGGTTTGGGGTCTCGGGAGGGTTTGGGGTCTCTGGGGTTGGGCTTTGGGGTCTCTGGGGTTTTGGGGTCTCTGGGGTTGGGGTTTGGGGTCTTGGGAGGGGTTTGGGGTCTCCAGAGTTGGGATTTGGGGTCTCGGGAGGGTTTGGGGTCTCTGGGGTTGGGGTTTGGGGTCTTGGGAGGGTTTGGGGTCTCTGGGGTTGGGGTTTGGGGTCTCTGGGGTCTCGGAGGTTGGGCTTTGGGGTCTCTGGGGTTTTGGGGTCTCTGGGGTTGGGGTTTGGGGTCTTGGGAGGGGTTTGGGGTCTCCAGTGTTGGGGTTTGGGGTCTTTGGGGGTGTTTGGGGTCTCTGGAGTCTTCTGGGAGGGGTCTCTGGGGGGCTTTGGGATCTCCAGGGTTGGGGTTTGGGGTCTCTGAGGGGGTTTGGGGTCTCTGGGGGGCTTTGGGGTCTCTGAGGGGGTTTGGGGTCTCTGGGGTTGGGCTTTGGGGTCTCCAGGGTTGGGGTTTGGGGTCTCTGGGGGACTTTGGGGTCTCCGGGGTTTTGGCTTTGGGGTCCCGTGGGGGTCCCTGGATTTGGGATCCCCAGGATGGGAATTCTGGTCCCCATTGGGGTCCCGGGGATTTTTTTGGGATGATTCCTTGGGGTTTTTTTGGGAGGGGGGGGAGGGGAGGTTCCCGGGGTTATTTTGGGGGGAGTGGGGGGTTTTGGGGGATTTTTTGGGGGGGAGGGTCCCCGGGGTTATTTTGGGTGGGGGGTTTTTGGGATTTTTTGGGGGGGAAGGTCCCCGGGGTTATTTTGGGGGGAGTGGGGGGTTTTGGGGATTATTTTTGGGGGGGGGAGGGGTCTCTGTGTGACTCAGTTTCCCCCTCCCCCCCCCCCCAGCTCATCGCCCCCCCTCAGGTGAGTCTGTGCCCCTCCCCCAACCCCCCCCTTCCCTGAGGGCTGGGACCCCCCAGGGGGACCCCAAAAAACACCCCAGGGCTCCTCCCCCTCCTCTTCCTCCTCTTCTTCTTCCTCCTCCCCCTCCTCTTCCTCCTCCTCCTCTTCCTCCTCTTCCTCCTCCTCTTCCTCCTCCCCCCTCTTCCTCCTCCTCGTCCTCGTCCTCGTCCTCCTCCTCCTCCTCCATTCCCAGCCTTCCTCCCTCCTCCTCTTCCTCCTCTTTTTCCCAGCCTTCATCGCTGCTCCTCTTCCTCCTCCTCCTCTTCCTCCTCTTCCTCCTCCATTTTCCAAGCCTTCCTCCCTGCTCTTCCTCCCCTCTCCCTCCTCCTCCTCCTCCTCCTCCTCCTCCTCCTCCTCTTCCTCCTCCTCCTCCTCCTCCCAACCTTCATCGCTCCTCCTCCTCCCCTCTTCCTCCTCCTCCTCTTCCTCCTCCATTTTCCAAGCCTTCCTCCCTGCTCTTCCTCCCCTCTCCCTCCTCCTCCTCCTCCTCCTCCTCCTCCTCCCCCCTCCCTCTTCCTCCTCCTCCATTCCCAGCCTTCCTCCCTCCTCCTCCTCCTCCCCTCCGTCCCTCCTCCTCCTCCTCCTCCTCCTCCTCTTCCTCCTCCTCCATTCCCAGCCTTCCTCCCTCCTCCTCCCCTCTTCTTCCTCCTCCTCCTCCTCCTTCTCCTCCTCCTCCTCCCTCTCCTCCATTCCCAGCCTTCCTCCCTCCTCCTCCTCCTCCCCCTCTCCCTCCTCCTCCTCCTCCTCCTCCCAGCCTTCCTCGCTCCTCCTTTTCCTCCTCCCTCTCCTCCTCCTCCTCCTCCTCCTTTTCCCAGCCTTCCTCCCTCCCCCTCCTCGCTCCTCCCCTCTCCCTCCTCCCTCCTCCTCCTCCTCCTCCAGCCCTTCCTCCCCATCCCTCTCCCGCTCTTCCCTCTCCCGGCTCCCTCCGGATCCCCCCGGCTCCATCCCGCCGGATTCTCCGCCCCAAATTCCCTCCGTTCTCCATCTTTTTTTTTTTATCCCGACCCTCTCCCCTCTTCCCTCCCCTCCCTCCCCGACCCTTTTATTATTCCCCAATCCCGTTTTTTTTTTTTTTTTCCCCCCAATTTCTCCAGGTTTTTTCCACACCCCCTCCCCCCTTTTTTTTTTTCCCCTTCCCCGTTCTTTTTCTTGCCCATCCCGGATTTTTCCTCTCCCTCATCCCATTCATTCCCTCCCCGCATTTCTCCATTTTTCCCCCCCCTCCTTTCCTCATCCCGGTTTATTTTTTTTCCTCCCCCCCCCTCCCGTTTTTCCTCCCCCCATTTTTCCCCTCCTCGTTTTTCCTTCCCCATCCCAAAATTTCCTCTCTCCCCATCCCAAAATTTTCCCACCCCCATCCCATTAATTAATTCCCCCCATCCCCATCCCATTAATAATCCCCCCTCCCATTAATTAATCCCCCCTCCCATTAATTAATCCCCCCTCCCCATCCTGTTATTTTCCCATTTTTCCCCATTTTTCCTATAATTTTTTCCCCGTTTTCCTCCTCATTTTCCCCCTAATTTTTTCCCATTTCCCTCTCATTTCCCCCCTCATTTTTCCCCATTTTCCCCCTCATTTTTCCCCATTTTCCCCCTCATTTTTCCCCATTTCCCCCCCTAATTTTTCCCCTTTTCCCCCCTCATTTTTCCCCGTTTTCCCCCCTCATTTTCGCCCTCATTTTTCCCCTTTTCCCTCTCATTTTTTCCCCGTTTTCCCCCCTCATTTTCCCCATTTTCCCCCTTTTCCCCCTCATTTTTCCTCATTTTCCCCCTCATTTTTTCCCCGTTTTCCCCCCTCATTTCCCCCCTCATTTTTCCCCTTTCCCCCTCATTTCTCCCCATTTCCCCCCTCATTCCTCCCCTCCCCACCCCAATATTTTCCCATCCACCCCCCCCCCATTTTTCCCACCCCATCCAATCCCCCCTCCCCCTCCCTCCCCCCTCCCCCTTTTCCCCTCCCCACCAGTGACATCAACACCCCCCCCACCCCCCCCCCCCCCGCTTCCCAACCATTCCCAAAAACCCCAAAATCCCCAAACCTTCTGCCATGACCGCCCCGACACCCGCCTGACCCCCCTCCCATCCCCTCGGGAACCAACCATGGGAAGACCCCCGGGAATTCCGAGCCCCCCGGGCACGGCGCTGACCCCGCGGCGGCTCCTGGCGGCCCCGCGGCGGCTCCTGGTGGCCCCGCGGTGGCTCCTGGCGGCCGCGCTGAGCTTGGCTTTGGGATCGATCCCGATGTCCGGGGGGACAGGGAAGAAGGCCGTCCATGTGGGAGCGCTCTTCCCGATGTCCGGAGGGTGGCCGGGGGGTCAGGCGTGTCTGCCCGCCGTCCGCATGGCCCTGGAGGACATCAACGACCGCAGGGACATCCTGCCGGACTACGAGCTGCGCCTCATCCACCACGACAGCAAGGTCTGGGATTGGGGATTGGGGTCGGGGATTGGGATTTGGGGTCGGGAATGGGGTCAGGAATGGGGTTTGGGGACACCAGGATTGGGTTTGGGGACACCAGGAAGGGTTTGGGGGGACATCGATGACCGCAGGGACATCCTGCCGGACTACGAGCTGCGCCTCATCCACCACGACAGCAAGGTCTGGGATTGGGGATTGGGGTCGGGGATCGGGATTTGGGGTCGGGAATGGGGTCAGGAATGAGGAAATTGGGGTTTGGGGGACACCAGGAAGGGTCTGGGGGGACATCGATGACCGCAGGGACGTCCTGCCGGACTTTGAGCGAGCTGTGGGTCATCCACCACGACAGCAAGGTCTGGGGTTGGGGATTGGGGTCTGGGATTGGGAATTGGGGTCAGGAATGGGAATTGGGGTCGGGAATGGGGTCAGGAATGAGGAAATTGGGGTTTGGGGGACACCAGGAAGGGTCTGGGGGGACATCGATGACCGCAGGGACGTCCTGCCGGACTACGAGCTGTGGGTCATCCACCACGACAGCAAGGTCTGGGATTGGGGATTGGGGTCTGGGATTGGGGATTGGGGTCTGGGATTGGGATTTGGGGTCAGGAATGGGAATTGGGGTCGGGAATGGGGTCAGGAATGGGGTTTGGGGACACCAGGAAGGGTTTGGGGGGACATCGATGACCGCAGGGACGTCCTGCCGGACTTTGAGCTGTGGGTCATCCACCACGACAGCAAGGTCTGGGATTGGGATTTGGGGTCTGGGATTGGGATTTGGGGTCTGGGATTGGGAATTGGGGGTCTGGGATTGGGATTTGGGGGTCTGGGATTGGGATTTGGGGTCAGGGAATGGGAATTGGGGGTCAGAGATTGAGAACTGGGGTCTGGGATTGGGAATTGGGGGTCAGGGAATGGGAATTGGGGGTCAGTATTGGGAATTGAGGGTCAGGAATGGGAATTGGGGGTCAGGATTGGGAATTGGGGTCTGGGATTGGGAATTGGGGTCTGGGATTGGGAATTGAGGGTCAGGAATGGGAATTGGGGGTCAGGAATGGGAATTGGGGGTCAGGATTGGGAATTGGGGTCTGAGATTGGGAATTGAGGGTCAGGAATGGGAATTGGGGGTCAGGAATGGGAATTGGGGGTCAGGATTGGGAATTGGGGTCTGGGATTGGGAATTGGGGGTCAGGGAATGGGAATTGAGGGTCAGGAATGGGAATTGGGGGTCAGGAATGGGAATTGGGGGTCAGGATTGGGAATTGGGGTCTGGGATTGGGAATTGGGGGTCAGGATTGGGAATTGAGGGTCAGGAATGGGGTCAGGAATGGGGGGATTGGGGTGGGATGAGGTTGGGGGATACCAGGATGGAGCTGGGGACACCAGGAGGGATTTGGGGGACACCAGGAGGGGTTTGGGGACACCAGGAAGGATTTGGGGACACCAGGAGGGATTTGGGGACACCAGGAAGGATTTGGGGACACCAGGAGGGAGTTGGGGGACACCAGGAGGGATTTCGGGGCACCAGGAGGGATTTCGGGACACCAGGAGGGATTTGGGGGACACCAGGAGGGATTTGGGGGATACCAGGAGGGATTTTGGGACACCAGGAAGGGTTTGGGGACACCAGGAGGGATTTGGGGACACCAGGAGGGATTTGGGGACACCAGGAGGGGTTTGGGGACATTGGGATGGGGTTGGGGGTCAGCTGGGATGGGATGGGGTTGGGATGGGGTTGGGATGGGGTTGGGATGGGGTTGGGGTGGGGTTTGGGGACACCAGGAGGGATTTGGGGACATTGGGATGGGGTTGGGGGGCAGCTGGAAGGGGTTGGGATGGGGTTGGGATTTGGGATGGGGTTGGGATGAGTTTGGGATGGGTTTGGGATGGGGTTGGGGGGCAGCTGGGTTGGGATGGGGTTGGGGTGGGGTTGGGGTGGGGTGGGGTTGGGATGGGGTTTGGGGGCACCAGGAGGGATTGGGATGGGGTGGGATGAGGTTAGGATGGGATACGGGGCAGGAATGTGGGGCAGGAGGTCAGGGGTGGGATCGGGATATGGGGCTGGGATGTGGGGCAGGGATATGGGGCAGGAGGTCAGGAATGGGATCGGGATATGGGGCAGGGATATGGGGCAGGGATTTAGGGCGAAGGGTCAGGGACGGAGCGGGGATGTGGGGCAGGAGGTCAGGGACAGGGCGGGAATACGGGGCAGGAATGTGGGGCAGGAGGTCGGGAATGGGATTGGGATATGGGGCTGGGATATGGGGCAGGAGGTCAAGAATGGGGTCGGAATATGGGGCCGGGATGTGGGGCAGGAGGTCAGGAATAGGATTAGGATATGGGGCAGGAGGTCAGGAATAGGATTGGGATATGGGACAGGGATTTGGGATGGGAATAGGGCCGGGATATGGGGCCAGGATATGGGGCCGGGATATGGGGCAGGAATGTGGGGCAGGAGGTCAGGGATGGGTCTGGGATCTGGGGCAGGGATTTGGGATGGGAATAGGGCCAGGATATGGGGCAGGGGGTCAGGAATGGGATCGGGATATGGGGCAGGGATATAGGGCTGGGATATGGGGCTGGGATTTAGGGCGAAGGGTCAGGAATAGGGCTAGGATATGGGGCAGGGATGTGGGGCTGGGATATGGGGCAGGGATGTGTGGCAGGGATTTAGGGCAGGGATATGGGGTTGGGATATGGGGCAGGAGGTCAGGAATGGGATCGGGATACGGGGCAGGAATTTGGGATGGGAATAGGGCCGGGATATGGGGCAGGGGGTCAGGAATGGGATTGGGATATGGGGCTGGGATTTAGGGCGAAGGGTCAGGAATAGGGCCGGGATATGGGGCAGGAATGTGGGGCAGGAGGTCAGGGATGGGATCGGGACCTGGGGCAGGGATTTGGGATGGGAATAGGGCCGGGATATGGGGCTGGGATTTGGAATGGGATCGGGATATGGGGCAGGGATTTGGGGCTGGGATATGGGGCAGGGATTTGGAATGGGAATAGGGCCGGGATATGGGGCAGGGGGTCAGGAATGGGATTGGGATATGGGGCAGGGATATGGGGCTGGGATATGGGGCTGGGATTTAGGGCGAAGGGTCAGGAATAGGGCCAGGATATGGGGCAGGGATGTGGGGCTGGGATATGGGGCAGGGATGTGTGGCAGGGATTTAGGGCAGGGATATGGGGTTGGGATATAGGGCAGGAGGTCAGGAATGGGATTGGGATATGGGGCAGGAATTTGGGATGGGAATAGGGCCGGGATATGGGGCAGGGGGTCAGGAATGGGATTGGGATATGGGGCTGGGATTTAGGGCGAAGGGTCAGGAATAGGGCCAGGATATGGGGCAGGGATTTGGGGTTGGGATATGGGGCAGGAGGTCAGGGATGGGATTGGGATACGGGGCAGGGATTTGGGATGGGAATAGGGCCGGGATCTGGGGCTGGGATTTGGAATGGGATTGGGATATGGGGCAGGGATATGGGGCTGGGATATGGGGCTGGGATTTAGGGCGAAGGGTCAGGAATGGGATCGGGATCTGGGGCAGGGGATCAGGAATGGGGCGGGAATTTGGGGCAGGGATTTGGGATTTGGGGATCCCAGGAGGTCCCAGGGGGGCGTCAGGAAATGGGGGAGGGGGGCTCTGACGCAGAGCCCGGCGGGGGGTCGGGAATTTTGGGGGGGGGGGGGTTTGGGGGGATTTGGGAATTTTGGGAGGATTTTGGGGTCTTTTTTAGGGAATTTTGGGGGAGGGAGGGTGGGGGCACTTTAAGGTGAAGGGGGCAGGGCCCCTCCCCCCCCCCAAATTCCCCAAATATTCCCCAAATATTCCCCAAATATTCCCAAAATATTCTCAAAATATTCCCGGTGTCCATTTGTCCATCCTGGGCCTCCCTTTTCCCGTCCTTTTCACCCTCCGGGATTCCCAAATTCCAGCCCCAAAATCTCCCAAAATTCCCCAAATCCCACCCCAATTTCCCCCCTAAAAAAAAAAAAAGCCCCAAAAATTCCCAAAATCCCCAAATCCCACCCCAAACCCTCGGGATTTTTCCAGGACTTTCTCCAGACCCTCCAATCCCACCTCGAACCCCCCAAAAATCCCAAAACCCTCCAAAAATCCCAAATCTCACCCCAAAATCCCCCCCAAAAATCCCAAAACCCTCCAAAAATCCCAAATCCCTCCCCAAAACCCCCCAAAAATCCCAAATCTCACCCCAAAACCCCCCGAAAAATCCCAAATCCCTCCCAAAAATCCCCCGAAAATTCCCAAATCCCTCCCTAAAACCCCCCCGAAAAATCCCAAATCTCACCCCAAAACCCCCCCAAAATTCCCAAAGTCCTCCCCAAAACCCCCCCAAAATCCCAAATTCCCCCTTCAAAAACCCCCCAAAACCCCCAAATTCCTCCCAAAAATCCCCCCAAAATTCCCAAATTCCTCCCCAAAACCCCCCCAAAATCCCAAATTTCCCCTTCAAAAACCCCCCAAAACCCCCAAATTCCTCCCAAAAATCCCCCCAAAACTCCCAAATCCCTCCCCAAAACCCCCCCAAGACCCCAAATCTTACCCCAAAACCCCCCAAAAATCCCAAATCTCACCCCAAAAACCCCCCAAAATTCCCAAATCCCTCCCCAAAACCCCCCCAAAACCCCAAATTCTCCTTCAAAAACCCCCCAAAATCCCACCCCAAACCCTCGGGATTTTTCCAGGACTTTCTCCAGACCCTCCAATCCCACCCTGAACCCCCCCCAAAAATCCCCTCCCAAAATCCCCCTCCTCCCCAAAAAAACCCCCCAAAAATCCCAAATTTCCCCCCCAAAAAATTCCCCAAATCCCACCCCGGACCCCTCTGGATTTTCCCGGGGATTTTTTCCCGTCCTTTATCCCAGATTTTTTGGTTTTTGGCCGTCCCAAATCCCCTCAGGAACCCCCCCCCCCCAAAATTCCTCCCCAAACTGGTCCAGCGCGGTTGCCACGGCAACGGGGATGCTGCTGGGGCTGCCGGGGGGTTGCCATGGCAACCGCTCCCGGCTCCTTTTTCCGGACCCTTCCGTGCCCTGAATTATTCATGGAATGGGAATAAAAAATGGGAAAAGGGAGGGAGGGGGGGGATGGGAAATCCCACCCCGGACCCCCCCCCCCCCCCCCAAAAAAAATCCCAAATTTCTCCCCAAAAATTCCCCAAATCCCACCCCAAATTCCAGAGGGGTTTTTTTTTTGGGTTTTTTTTGGGATAAAAAGTTGGATTCGCCTCGGAAATGGGGGGGGTTTGGCCTGAAAATGGGAGTTTTCCGTGGGAAAAAAAAAACCAACAACTTGGATTTTTCCCCGGAGAATAAATGGGGTTTTTTTCCCCAAAAAATTCTCGGGGTTTCTGTTGGAAAAAGGGATTTTCTTCACCAAAAAATCTGGATTTCCCCCCCCCCCATAAATGGAGTCCTTCCCCTCCCCCCACCCCCCTCCAAACACCTGGAATTCCTCCCAAAAATCTGGATTTTTCTCCCCCCAAAACCCAGGATTTTCTCCCCAAAAAATCTGGATTTTCCTCCCCCCAAAAAACCTGGATTTTCCCCCCCCCAAAAAGCCCAAATTCCCAAAAAAACCTGGATTTCCCCCTAACCCCCCCCCCCCAAAAACCTGGATTTCCCCCCAAAAACCCCCAAATCTCCCCAAAACCCTGGATTTTTCCCCAAATACCCCAAAAAACCTGGATTTTCCCCCCAAAACCCTGAATCCCCCCCAAATCCTGGATTTTTCCCCAAATTCCCCCCCAAATCCTAGATTTTTTCCCCAATAAACGCCAAATCCCCCAAAAACCTGGATTTTCCCCCCAAAATTTTGAATTTCCCCCCCAAAAACCCCAAATCTCCCCCAAAAACCTGGATTTTCCCCCCAAACCTGGATTTTCCCCCAAAATCCTGGATTTCCCCCCCAAAAACCCCAAATGCCCCCCCCAACTGGTATTATCCCCCAAAAACCTGGATTTTCCCCCAAAACCTGGGTTTTTCCCCAAAAATCCTGGATTTTCCCCCAAATCACCCCAAATCCCCCCCCCCCCCAAAACCTGGATTTTCCCCCAAATTCCCCAAATTCCCCCCAAAAATGTGGATTTTTTCCCCCAAACCTGGATTTTCCCCCCAAAATCCTGGATTACTGATGTTACTGGTGTTCATTACTGGTGTTACTGGAGTTACTGGTGTTCGTTACTGGTGTTACTGGGACGGCCCCAAACCCCCCAGGTCCCCCCCCCCCACCCCTTTGGAATTTCCTCCCAGCACCTCCCCGGATTTTTGGGATTTTTTTCGGGTGCCCCCGGCGGGGATTTTGGGCGGGACCCGGGGGGGTTCGGGGCGGGCCCAGGGGGTGTTACTGGTGGTTACTGGTGTTCGTTACTGGTGTTACTGGGACGGCCCCGCAGTGCGACCCCGGCCAGGCCACCAAGTTCCTCTACGAGCTCCTCTACAACGACCCCATCAAGATCATCCTCATGCCCGGCTGCAGCAGCGTCTCCACGCTCGTGGCCGAGGCCGCGCGCATGTGGAACCTCATCGTGGTGAGCCGGGGGGGTTGGGGAATTTTGGGGAATTTTGGGGATTTTTTTGGGATTTTTTTCGAATTTTTTGGGGAGTTTTTTGGGAGTTTTTAGGGGGTTTTTTGGGATTTTTTTGGATTTTTTAGGCATTTTTTAGGCATTTTTTAGGCATTTTTGGGGATTTTTAAAGGATTTTTTTGGGCATTTTTTAGGGATATTTTTGGGAATTTTAAAATATTTTAAGGGATTTTTTTGGGATTTTTTGGGATTTTTTTGGATTTTTTAGGCATTTTTTAGGCATTTTTTAGGCATTTTTTGGGATTTTTAAAGGATTTTTTTGGGCATTTTTTAGGGATATTTTTGGGAATTTTAAAATATTTTTAAGGGATTTTTTTGGGATTTTTTGGGATTTTTTAGGGATTTTTTTAGGATTTTTTTGGATTTTTTAGGGATTTTTTTAGGAATTTTTTAGGGATTTTTGGGGATTTTTGGGGATTTTTTTCTTGATTTTTAAAGGATTTTTAAGGGAATTTTTAGGCATTTTTTGAGGATTTTTTAGGGATTTTTAAGGATTTTTTAGGGATTTTTTGAGATTTTTTTGAGATTTTTTGAGGTTTTTTTCACATTTTTGGGGGAATTTTTTGAGATTTTTGGGGGATTTTTAGGCATTTTTTGTGGATTTTTGGGGGATTTTTTAGGGAATTTTTGGGGATTTTTTGGGATTTTTTTTGGTTTTTTTGAGGATTTTTTAGGCCATCTTTTGGGATTTTTTGGGATCAAGATCATCCTCATGCCCGGCTGCAGCAGCGTCTCCACGCTCGTGGCCGAGGCCGCGCGCATGTGGAACCTCATCGTGGTGAGCCGGGGGGGTTGGGGAATTTTTGGGGAATTTTGGGGATTTTTTGGGATTTTTTGGGATTTTTTTTTATTTTTTTGGGATTTTTTTGGGATTTTTTTGGATTTTTTAGGGATTTTTTTAGGAATTTTTTAGGGATTTTTTGGGATTTTTGGGGATTTTTTTCTTGATTTTTAAAGGATTTTTAAGGGAATTTTTAGGCATTTTTTGAGGATTTTTTAGGGATTTTTTAGGATTTTTTAGGGATTTTTTGAGATTTTTTTTGAGATTTTTTGAGTTTTTTTTCACATTTTTGGGGGAATTTTTTGAGATTTTTGGGGGATTTTTAGGCATTTTTTGTGGATTTTTTTGGGATTTTTTAGGGAATTTTGGGGGATTTTTTGGGATTTTTTTGGGAGTTTTTTGGGATTTTTTTGGGAGTTTTTAGGCATTTTTTTGGATTTTTAAAGGGTTTATTTTGATTTTTTAGGGATTTTTTGGGATTTTTTTTTCTTGATTTTTAAAGGATTTTAAAGGGAATTTTTAGGGATTTTTTGAGGATTTTTTAGGGATTTTTGGGGGGATTTTTTGGGATTTTGGGGGACTTTTTTGGATTTTTAAATGATTTTTTAGGGAATTTTTAGGGATTTTTTGAGATTTTTTGGGGCGTTTTTTGAGATTTTTTGAGGTTGTTTTCACATTTTTGGGGGGAATTTTTTGAGATTTTTGGGGGATTTTTTGGCATTTTTTGTGGATTTTTTAGGGAATTTTTGCGGATTTTTTGGGATTTTTTGGGGATTTTTTGAGGATTTTTTAGGCCATCTTTTGGGATTTTTTAAAGGATTTTTTAGGGATTTTTTTGGCATTTTTTAGGATTTTAAAAGGATTTAAAAAATATTTTTAAGGGAATTTTTACGGATTTTTTGGGATTTTTTTGAGGATTTTTTGGCATTTTTGGGGGATTTTTTTAGGGATTTTTTTGGGATTTTTGAAGGATTTAAAAATATTTTAAAGAGAATTTTTAGGGATTTTTTTTTGGTTTTTTTAGGGATTTTTTGGGAATTTTTGGGGGATTTTTTGAGGATTTTTAAAGCATTTTGTTGGGATTTTAAAAGGATTTTTTAGGGATTTTTGGGGAATTTTTTTCGAATCTTTAGGGATTTTTTAGGGATTTTTTGGGATTTTTTAGGGACTTTTAGGGATTTTTTGGGATTTTTTTCAGATTTTTAAAGGAATTTTTGGGGGATTTTTGGAGATTTTTTGAGTATTTTTTAGGGATTTTTTGAGGTTTTCTTAGGGATGTTTTAGGGATTTTTAAAGGATTTTTAAAGGATTTTTAAAGGATTTTTTACGTTTTTTTGGCTTTTTTTGGCCTTTTTGAGAATTTTGTTAGAATTTTTGGGGGGTTTTTTGATTTTTTTAAAATTTATTTTGGAATTATTTTGAAATTTTTTTGATTTTTTTTATTTTAAAAAACTTCTGGGAGGTATTTTTCTTTTTTTAAATTTTTCTTTGAATTTTGGGGGGATGTTTTTGGAATTTTTCTAATTTTTTAAATATTTTGGAATCATTTTTAAATTTAAAAAAATTAATTTTTTTTTTAATTTTCTGGTGAATTTTTGGGAATTTTTTTTGGATTTCTTTAAAAATCGTTTTTCTGGATTTTTTGGGGGGAGGATTTTAAAAAAATTTCTTCCTTTTTTGGTTAATTTTCTTAATTAAAATATTTTTTTTAATTTTAAAATTTTAATGTTTTTTTAATTTATTTTGGAATTCTTTGGGGGGGGAGAGAATTTTTTGGGAATCTTTTTAAAAAACATTTTGGCAACGTTGGGAGTTTTGGGGGGGGGGGGAATTTTTTTTTTTTTTTTAAATTTTTTCCAGGAATATTTGGATTTCTTGGGAGGGAATTTTGGGAATTCGGTGGGAATTTGGGAATGCCGTGGGATCGGGCCCTGCTCGGTGCCGGGGGGAGCTCAGGAGGGGGGATCGGTTCTTCCCTTCCGCTTGTTCCTTTCCATGGATTATTTTCCCAGTTCTTCCCATCGCTCCCAGGCCATTCCCATCATTCCCAGTCTCTCCCAGTCCTTCCCAGTTGTTCCCATCACTCTCAGGCCGTTCCTGTCATTCCCAGGCCATTCCCATCATTCCCAGTTGTTCCCAGTTGTTCCCAGTTGTTCCCAGTTGTTCCCGTCATTCCCAGGCCATTCCCGTCACTCCCAGGCCATTCCCGCTATTCCCAGTCCTTCCCAGTTGTTCCCAGCTCTTCCCAGTTGTTCCCGTCACTCCCAGGTCATTCCTGTTGTTCCCAGTTGTTCCCAGTCCTTCCCAGTTGTTCCCATGTCTCCCAGGCCATTCCCACCATTCCCAGTTCTTCCCAGTCCCTCCCAGTTGTTCCCATCACTCCCAGGCCATTCCCATCATTCCCAGTCCTTCCCAGTTGTTCCCAGTTTTTCCCATCACTTCCAGGCCATTCCCGTCATTCCCAGTTGTTCCCAGTTGCTCCCATCATTCCCAGGCCATTCCTATCACTCCCAGGTCGTTCCAGTCATTCCCAGTTGTTCCCAGTTGTTCCCAGTTGTTCCCAGTTTTCCCCATCACTCCCAAGTTGTTCCAGTCACTCCCATGTCATTCCCATCGTTCCCAGTTGTTCCCAGTTGTTCCCGTCATTCCCAGTCATTCCCAGGTGATTCCCAGGTGATTCCCAGGTGATTCCCAGGACATTCCCACCATTCCCAGGTTGTTCCCACCATTCCCATCACTCCCAGGCCATTCCTGTTGTTCCCAGTCATTCCCAGTTGTTCCCAGTTGCTCCCATCATTCCCAGGCCATTCCTATCACTCCCAGGTCGTTCCAATCATTCCCAGTCATTCCCAGTTGTTCCCATCACTCCCAGATCATTCCCTACTCCCCATTCCCACCATTCCCAGGTCGTTCCTATGTTGTTCCCAGGTCATTCCCAGGCCATTCCCGCCATTCCCAGTTGTTCCCAGTTGTTTCCAGTTGTTCCCATCACTCCCAGGTCGTTCCCTACTCCCCATTCCCACCATTCCTGCCATTCCCAGTTGTTCCCAGTTGTTCCCATCACTCCCAGATCATTCCCTACTCCCCATTCCCACCATTCCCATCATTCGCAGGTTGTTCCCAGGTCGTTTCCAGGTCATTCCCAGGACATTCCCAGGACATTCCCAGGACGTTCCCACCATTCCCACCATTCCCAGATTGTTCCCTCCTCCCCATTCCCACCATTCCCGCCATTCCCAGTCGTTCCCAGGTCGTTTCCAGGTCATTCCCAGGACATTCCCAGGACATTCCCAGGACGTTCCCACCATTCCCACCATTCCCAGATTGTTCCCTCCTCCCCATTCCCACCATTCCCGCCATTCCCAGTCGTTCCCAGTTGTTCCCATCACTCCCAGATCATTCCCTACTCCCCATTCCCACCATTCCCAGGTCGTTCCGATGTTGTTCCCAGGTCATTCCCAGGCCATTCCCGCCATTCCCAGTTGTTCCCAGTTATTTCCAGTTGTTCCCATCACTCCCAGGTCGTTCCCTACTCCCCATTCCCACCATTCCTGCCATTCCCAGTCGTTCCCAGTTGTTCCCATCACTCCCAGATCATTCCCTACTCCCCATTCCCACCATTCCCACCATTCCCAGGTCATTCCCAGGACATTCCCAGGACGTTCCCACCATTCCCACCATTCCCAGATTGTTCCCTCCTCCCCATTCCCATCATTCCCGCCATTCCCAGTCGTTCCCAGTTGTTCCCGTCATTCCCAGGACATTCCCAGGACATTCCCAGGACGTTCCCACCATTCCCACCATTCCCAGATTGTTCCCTCCTCCCCATTCCCACCATTCCCGCCATTCCCAGTCGTTCCCAGTTGTTCCCATCACTCCCAGATCATTCCCTACTCCCCATTCCCACCATTCCCAGGTCGTTCCTATGTCGTTCCCAGGTCATTCCCAGGCCATTCCTGCCATTCCCAGTTGTTCCCAGTTGTTCCCAGTTGTTTCCAGTTGTTCCCATCACTCTCAGGTCGTTCCCTACTCCCCATTCCCACCATTCCCATCATTCCCAGGTCGTTCCCAGGTCGTTCCCAGGTCATTCCCAGGACATTTCCACCATTCCCAGATCGTTCCCTACACACCATTCCCACCATTCCCATCATTCCCACCATTCCCATCACTGCCAGATCATTCCCAATACCCCCATTCCCACCATTTCCATCACTCCCAGGCCATTCCTGTCATTCCCAGTTGTTCCCAGTCGTTTCCAGTTGTTCCCAGTTGTTCCCATCACTCCCAGGCCATTCCCGTCGTTCCCGGTCATTCCCAGTCATTCCCAGTCGTTCCCATCACTCCCAGATCGTTCCCTACTCCCCATTCCCACCATTCCCAGGTCGTTCCTTACTCCCCACCATTCCCATCATTCCCAGGTCGTTCCCAGGTTGTTCCCAGGACATTCCCACCATTCCCAGATCATTCCCACCACCCCCATTCCCATCATTCCCATCATTCCCATCATTCCCAGTTCATTCCCTACTCCCCATTCCCACCATTCCCAGATCGTTCCCTACACACCATTCCCATCATTCCCATCATTCCCACCATTCCCACCATTCCCAGGTCATTCCCAGGACATTCCCACCATTCCCATCACTCCCAGGCCATTCCCATCGTTCCCAGTCATTCCCAGTCATTCCCAGGTCATTCCCAGGACATTCCCATCACTCCCAGGTCGTTCCCAGGACATTCCCATCATTCCCAGTTGCTCCCATCATTCCCAGTTGTTCCCATCACTCCCAGGCCATTCCCATTGTTCCCAGTCATTCCCAGTCATTCCCATCCCATTCCCACCATTCCCAGATCGTTCCCTACTCCCCATTCCCACCATTCCCACCATTCCCATCATTCCCATCATTCCCAGGTCATTCCCAGGACATTCCCAGGACATTCCCAGGACGTTCCCACCATTCCCACCATTCCCAGATTGTTCCCTCCTCCCCATTCCCACCATTCCTGCCATTCCCAGTCGTTCCCAGTTGTTCCCATCACTCCCAGATCATTCCCTACTCCCCATTCCCACCATTCCCAGGTCGTTCCTATGTCGTTCCCAGGTCATTCCCAGGCCATTCCCGCCATTCCCAGTTGTTCCCAGTTGTTCCCAGTTGTTCCCATCACTCTCAGGTCGTTCCCTACTCCCCATTCCCACCATTCCCATCATTCCCAGGTCATTCCCAGGTCATTCCCAGGTCATTCCCAGGTCGTTCCCAGATCGTTCCCTACTCCCCATTCCCACCATTCCCAGGTCATTCCCACCCCATTCCCACCATTCCCACCCCATTCCCACCATTCCCACCATTCCCCCCACCCCCACCCCCACCCATCCCCCACTAACCGCCCCTCCCCCCCCTCCGAATCCCTTGGCAATTCCCAGCTTTCCTACGGCTCCAGCTCCCCGGCGCTCTCCAACCGCCAGCGCTTCCCGACATTTTTCCGGACGCACCCCTCGGCCACGCTCCACAACCCCACGCGGGTCCAGCTCTTCAAGAAGTGGGGCTGGACCAAGATCGCCACCATCCAGCAGACCACGGAGGTCTTCACCTCGGTACGGACCCCAAAAACGGCCCCGACGCCCCGAAACCGTTCCCGGCGTTCCCGATCCGTGGCCGAGTCAATCCCGGAATTCCAAGCTGGTCTTGGTGGCCACAAATCCCTCCTTGGTGGTTCCAAGTCCACCTTGGTGGCTCCAAATCCTCTTTGGTGGCCTCAAATTGTCCTTGGTGGCCTCAAATTGTCCTTGGTGGCTCCAAATCCTCCTTGGTGGCCCCAAATCATCCTTGGTGACCTCAACCCATTTTTGGTGGCCCCAGAGCCTCCTTGGTGGCCCCAAATCCCTCCTTGGTGGTTCCAAGTCCTCCTTGGTGGCTCCAAGGCCTCCTTGGTGGCCTCAAATTGTCCTTGGTGGCCTCAAATTGTCCTTGGTGGCTCCAAATCCTCCTTGGTGGCCTCAAATTGTCCTTGGGGACCTCAAGTCCTCCCTGGTGGTCCCAAATCCCTCCTTGGTGGCCCCAAATCCCTCCTTGGTGGCCCCAAATCATCCTTGGTGACCTCAACCCATTTTTGGTGGCCCCAGAGCCTCCTTGGTGGCCCCAAATCCCTCCTCGGTGGCTCCAGATCCTCCTTGGTGGCCTCAAATTGTCCTTGGTGGCCTCAAATTGTCCTTGGGGACCTCAAGTCCTCCTTGGTGGCCCCAAATCCTCCTTGGTGGCTCCAGATCCTCCTTGATGGCTCCAAATCCCTCCTTGGTGGCTCCAAATCCCTCCTTGGTGGCCCCAAATCCTCCTTGGTGGCCCCAAATCGTCCTTGATGCCCCCAACCCATTTTTGGTGGCCCCAAATTGTCCATGATAGACCCCAGAAACGCCCCCGGAGTCTGACTGATGCCGTTCCCGACGCCCCAAAACCGCCCCGGAGTTCCCGATCCGTGGCCGAGTCAATCCCGGAATTCCAAGCTGGCCTTGGTGGCCACAAATCCCTCCTTGGTGGCTCCAAATCCTCCTTGGTGGCCTCAAATTGTCCTTGGGGACCTCAAGTCCTCCTTGGTGGCCCCAAATCCCTCCTTGGTGGCCCCAAATCCCTCCTTGGTGGCCCCAAATCCTCCTTGGTGGCTCCAAGTCCTCCTTGGAGGCTCCAGAGCCTCTTTGGGGGCTCCAGATCCTCCTTGGTGGCCCCAAAAATGCCCCCGGAGTCCGACTGACACCGTTCCCGACACCCCGAAACCGTCCCAGCGTTCCCGATCCGTGGCCGAGTCAATCCCGGAATTCCAAGCTGGTCTTGGTGGCCACAAATCCCTCCTTGGTGGCCCCAAATCCCTCCTTGGTGGCTCCAAATCCTCCTTGGTTGCCCCAAATCCTCCTTGGTTGCCCCAAATCCCTCCTTGGTGGCCTCAAATCCTCCTTGGTGGCCTCAAATTGTCCTTGGGGACCCCAAGTCCTCCTTGGTGGCCCCAAATCCTCCTTGGTGGCTCCAGATCCTCCTTGGTGGCCTCAAATCCCTCCTTGGTGGCCCCAAATCCCTCCTTGGTGGCCCCAGCTCCTCCTTGGTGGCCACAAGTCCGTCCTTGGTGGCTCCAAGTCCCCTCCTTGGTGGCCCCAAGTCTCTCCTTGGTGGCTCCAGACCCTCCTTGGTGGCTCCAGATCCCTCCTTGGTGGCCCCAAATCCCTCCTTGGTGGCCCCAAATCGTCCTTGATGCCCCCAACCCATTTTTGGTGGCCCCAAATCCCTCCTTGATAGTCCCCAAAAACGCCCCCGAAGTCCGACTGACGCCATTCCCGACACCCCAAAACCGTCCCGGCGTTCCCGATCCGTGGCCGAGTCAATTCTGGAATTCCAAGCTGGTCTTGGTGGCTCCAGATCCCTCCTTGGTGGCCCCAAATTGTCCTTGGTGACCCCAAATCCCTCCTTGGTGGCCCCAAATCCTCCTTGGTGGCCCCAAATCCTCCTTGGTGGCTTCAGATCCTCCTTGGTGGCCCCAAATCCTTCTTGGTGGCTCCAAATCCTCCTTGGTGGCTGCAAGCCCTTTTTGGTGACCCCAAGTCCTCCTCGGTGGCCGCAAATTGTCCTTGGTGGCCCCAAACCCCCTCCTTGATGCCTCCAACCCATTTTTGATGCACCCCAACCCCTCTTTGATGCCCTCAACCCATTTTTGGTGGCCCCAACCCCTCCTTGATGCCCCCAACCCATTTTTGGTGCCCCCAACCCATTTTTGGTGGCCCCAACCCATTTTAGGTGCCCCCCAACCCATTTTTGATGCCCTCAACCCATTTTTGGTGGCCCCCAACCCATTTTTGATGCCCCCGTGTCCCCCCCCAGACCCTCGATGACCTCGACCAGCGGGTGAAGGAGGCCGGGCTGGAGATCACCTTCCGCCAGAGCTTCTTCTCCGACCCCGCCGCGCCCGTCCGGAACCTCAAGGTGAGGCCACCCCGAGGTCCCACCCCACCCTCGGGACCCTCCCAACCATGGCGGACCTCCCAAAAAAAGGAGGAACCGCCCCAAAAATCCGATGAGGAGACAAAATGGCGGGAGGCGGATGCAAATTTATTCAAATGAGGTGGGCGGGGCCTGAGAGAGCGACCAATCCCGCAGCGCCAGGACGCCCGGATCATCGTGGGGCTCTTCTACGAGACGGAGGCGCGGAAAGTCTTCTGTGAGGTGAGGGTGGGAAAAGCGGGAATGGGGCGGGAATGGCGGGAATGGTGGGAATGGGATGGGAATGGGATGGGAATGGGGTGGGAATGGGATGGGAAAAGCAGGAATGGGGTGGGAATGGCGGGAATGGGGTGGGAATGGGGTGGGAATGGTGGGAATGGTGGGAATGGTGGGAATGGGATGGGAATAGGGTGGGAATGGGGCGGGAATGGGGTGGGAATGGGCTGGGAATGGTGGGAATGGGGTGGGAATGGTGGGAATGGGATGGGAAAAGTGGGAATGGGATGGGAATGGCGGGAATGGGGTGGGAATGGTGGGAATGGTATGGGAAAAGTGGGAATGGGGCGGGAATGGGGTGGGAAAAGGGGGAATGGGATGGGAATGGGATGGGAATGGGATGGGAATGGACCGGGAATGGGCTGGGAATGGGCTGGGAATGGTGGGAATGGGATGGGGATGGGAATGGGATGGGGATGGTGGGAATGGGGATGGGATGGGAATGGGATGGGAATGGGGTGGGGATGGATGGGAATGGTGGGAATGGTGGGAATGGGATGGGAATGGGATGGGAATAGGGTGGGAATGGGATGGGAATGGGATGGGAATGGGGTGGGAATGGTGGGAATGGGATGGGGATGGGGTGGGGATGGGATGGGAATGGGATGGGAATGGGATGGGAATGGGATGGGAATGGGGTGGATGATGGACAATGGAAATGGATGGATGATGGATGGATGATGATGAACGATGCTGGATCATGGATGGATCCCAATGATGGATGATGGAAATTGATGGATCATGGATGGATCCCAATGATGGATGACGGATTCCGATGATGGATGATGGAAATTGATGGATGATGGATGGATGGATGACGATGGATGATCAATGATGGACTCCAATGCTGGATTCCAATGATGGATCACGGAAATCGATGGATGATGGATGGATCCCAGTGATGGATGACGGATTTCGATGATGGATGATGGAACCTGATGGATGAAGAATGGATGATGACGATGGATGATGGATTTGGATGATGGATTCCGAGGACGGATGATTGAAATTGATGGATGACGAATGGATGATGACGATGGATGGATGATGGATTCTGATGATGGATGATGGAAATTGATGGATGATGGATGGATGATGATGACAGATTCTGATGATGGATGATAGAAATTGATAGATGAAGAATGGATGATGATGATGGATTATGGAACCTGATGGACGATGGAAATGGATGATGACAATGGATGACAGACTCCGATGATGGATGATGGAAATCGATGGATCATGGATGGATCCCAGTGATGGATGACGGATTCCGATGATGGATGATGGAACCTGATGGATGAAGAATGGATGATGATGATGGATGATGGATTTGGATGATGGATTCTGATGATTAATGATGGAACCTGATGGATGATGGATGGATGATGATGATGGATGACGGATTCCGATGATGGATGATGGAAATTAATGGATGATGGATGGATCCCAATGATGGATGATGGATTCCGATGATGGAACCTGATGGATGAAGAATGGATGATGACGATGGATGATGGATTTGGATGATGGATTCTGATGGTGGATGATGGAAATTGATGGATGATGGATGGATGATGATGATGGATGACGGATTCCGATGATGGATGATGGAAATTGATGGATCATGGATGGATCCCAATGATGGATGATGGAAATCGATGGATGATGGATGGATCCCAATGATGGATGATGGATTCCGATGATGGATGATGGAACCTGATGGATGAAGAATGGATGATGACGATGACGATGGATGATGGATTTGGATGATGGATTCCGAGGATGGATGATTGAAATTGATGGATGATGAATGGATGATGACGATGGATGGATGATGGATTCCGATGATGGATGATGGAAATTGATGGATGATGGATGGATGATGATGATGGATGACGGATTCCGATGATGGATGATAGAAATTGATGGATGATGGATGGATGATGATGACGGATTCCGATGATGGATGATGGAAATCGATGGATGGACGATGACGATGGATGACGGATTTGGATGACGGATTCCGAGGATGGAAACTGACGGATCGCGGATGGATCTCCCCACCTTTCCAGGTCTACAAGGAGAAGCTCTACGGCAAGAAATACGTCTGGTTCCTGATTGGCTGGTACGCCGACAACTGGTTCCGCATCAAGGACCCGGCCATCAACTGCACCGAGGCCGAGATGGCCGAGGCCGTCGAGGGCCACGTCACCACCGAGATCGTCATGCTCAACCCCGAGAACACCCGCAGCATCTCCAACATGGTACTGGGAGCACTGGGAGCACTGGGAGCACTGGGAGGGGTCAACTGACCCAACCGTTGGGTTCTTGTTGGGTGATGGCCAACCCAACCATGGGGTCAACCTTGTGTGGTCTCCAACCCAACTGCAACATCAGTGTTGAGTGTTGGCCAATCCAGCCATGGGGGTCAACCATGGGTGGTCTCCAACTCAACCACTGGGTCAACCTTGGGTGGTCTCCAACTCTAACATTGGGCCAACATTGGGTGTTGACCAACCCAACCATCGGGTCAACATTGGGTGTTGGCCAACCCAACCATGGGTCAACCTTGGGTGGTCTCCAACTCAACCATGGGTCAACCTTAGGTGGTCTCCAATTCAACCATTGGGTCAACATTGGGTGTTGACCAACCCAACCATGGGGTCAACATTGGGTGTTGGCCAACCCAACCATGGGTCAACCTTGGGTGGTCTCCAACTCAACCATGGGTCAACCTTGGGTGGTCTCCAACCCAACCATGGGGTCAACCTTGGGTGGTCGCCAACTCAACCATGGGGTCAACATTGAGTGTTGGCCAACCCAACCATGGGTCAACATTGGGTGGCCTCCAACCCAACCATGGGGTCAACATTGAGTGTTGGCCAACCCAACCATTGGGTCAACATTGAGTGTTGGCCAACCCAACCATCGGGTCAACCTTGGGTGGTCTCCAACCCAACCATGGGGTCAACCTTGGGTGGTCTCCAATTCAACCATGGGGTCAACATTGGGTGTTGGCCAACCCAACCATCGGGTCAATCTTGGGTGGTCTCCAACCCAACCATGGGGCCAACATTGGGTCAATGTTGGGTGTCAACCAACCCAACCGTTGGGTCAATGTTGGGTGTTGGCCACCAGACGTCGCAGGAGTTCATCGAGAAGCTCCAGAAGAGGTTGGGGAAGAACCCGGAGGAGACCGGGGGGTTCCAGGAGGCGCCCCTGGCCTACGACGCCATCTGGGCCTTGGCCTTGGCGCTCAACAAGACGTCCCAAGAGTTGGTCAAGAAGGGGCTGCGGCTGGAGGACTTCAACTACAACAACAAGAACATCACCGACGAGATCTACCGGGCCCTCAACTCTTCGGCCTTCGAGGGCGTCTCGGTGCGTCCCCGGTGGCCCCAAAACGGGTGGAGGTGACACCAAAGCGCGTCCCCAAAAGTCATCCTCGGACGGAGGGGACGTTGAGGTGTCACCAAATCTTCGTGTTGGGTGAAGGTTCCTCAAAAATGTGGCCCCGAAAGTCACCCTTGGGTGAAGGTGACACCAAGGGTGGCCCCGAAAGTCGGCCTTGGGTGAAGGTGCCATCGAGGTGTCCCCAGTGTGGTCCCCACCCTCCTTCTTGGGTGAAGGTGACACCAAGGGTGGCCCCAACTCCATCCTCGTGTCCCCACCAGGGCCACGTCGTCTTTGACGCCAGCGGTTCCCGCATGGCCTGGACCCTCATCGAGCAGCTCCAAGGTGAGGGGACAACCGGGTGGCATCGGGGGACAACCGGGTGGCATCGGGGACAACCGGGTGGCATCAGGGACAATTGGGTGACACTGAGGGACGTTGAGGTGACATCAAAGGACGTTGAGGTGACACCAAAGGACGTTGAGGTGACACCCAAGTGCCACCAACCCCCTCTGGCTCCACCACCCACGGATGTCCCCAAAAACCGGGATCGGGGTGGCCCCGGGAAGTGCCACCGGTGCCACCCCCGAGGTGTCACCACCTGTCCCGGTGTCACCTGTCCCGGTGTCACCTGTCCCGGTGTCCCCGCAGGCGGCGTCTACAAGAAGATCGGGTACTACGACAGCACCAAGGACAACCTGTCCTGGTACAACAACGACAAATGGATCGGTGAGAGCGGGGGAAAATGGGGAAAATTGGGGAAAATGGGGGAAAATGGGGGAAAAACGGAAAAATCTGGGGAAAACGGAGGAAAAACTGGGAAAAAACGGGGAAAAAAGGGGGGGTAATGGGGAAAAGTGGGGAAAAATGGGGGGGGGAATGGGGGAAAAATGGGGGGGAAATGGGGGGAAAACGGGGGAAAATAGAAAAATGGGAAATGGGAAAAAAACCGGGGAACAACTAGGGAAAAACTGCGAAAAATGGGGAAAAATGGAAAAACCTGGGGAAAACTGAGGAAAAACTGGGGAAAACTGGGGAAAACATGGGGAAAAATAGGGGGGGGATGGGGGGAAATGGAAAAATGGGAAATGGGGAAAAAATGGGGAAAAAAAGGGGAAAAAGTAGGGAAAAACTGGGAAAAATGGAAAAACCTGGGGAAAGCTGAGGAAAAACTGGGAAAAAATGAGAAAAAATGGGGGAAAACAGAGAAAAATGGGGGGAAAATGGGGAAAAACGGGGAAAATCCCTCCGAATATTCCCAAATTTTGGGGGGTTGGTCCCAAACTCCCGATTTTTTTCCCCAGGGGGTTCCCCTCCGGCCGATTACACCAAGGTGATCACCACGTTCCGGTTCCTGTCCCAAAAATTGTTCATCTCCGTGTCGGTGTTGGCGTCGCTGGGGATCGTCCTGGCCGTCGTCTGCTTGGCCTTCAACATCTACAACGGGCACGTGAGGTGGGAAAAATCCCCAAATTCCCCAAATTTCCTGGGATTTTGGGTGTTTGGGGCAAAAAAACCCCTGAATTTTAGGGGTTTAACCCAAAAAACCCCATGGAATTTGTGGGTTTAGTCCCAAAGTTTCACATTTTTACAGGGGGTGGCTCCAAAATTTCAGGGATTTAACCCAAAAACCGTCTTCAGATTTTAGGGGTTTATTCCCAAACCTCCCCAAAATTCCAGGGAGGGGGAAAATCAGGAAGAGTTGGAAAAAAAGCCCCAGGAAAAACAGGGAAAAGTGGGGAAAATGGAGAAAAAAGTGGCGAAAACAGGGAAAATTGGGAGAAACCGAGGAAAAACTGGGAAAAAACGCGAAACCAGGGGAAAATGGGAGAAACTGGGGGAAAACTGTGAGAAGCAGATAAATATAGGGGAAAACGAGGGAAAACTGGGGAAAACTAGGGAAAAATGGGGAAAATTAGGGAAAAAGAGGGAAAACTGCAAAAAAACCAGGGAAAAACGGGGGGAATTGGGAAAAAAATGGGGAAAAATGGGGAAAAATTGGGGAAAAACTGGGAAAAGACACCTTCAACTGACAGTGACATTGTTGGGACACCCCAGCTGTGTCCGGGTGTTGCCGGAGCTCCGGTTGTCGCACTCCATTTCCCATTTTCCCGCCTCCCATTCCTGTTTTTCCCTTGGAAAAGGGATGGGGGTGGTGGGGGGGAGGTGTCACCTCGTCGTTCCCGTTTTTTTTCCGGCAGGTACATCCAGAATTCCCAGCCCTACCTGAACAACATGACGGCCGTCGGTTGTACCCTGGCGCTCGCCGCCGTTTTCCCGCTGGGGCTCGACGGGTACCACATCGGGCCGGGATTGTTCCCGTTCGTCTGCCAGGTGGGAACGGGGCGGGAACAGGCGGAGAAGGGGGGAAAAAAAACAGGGAATGGGAACAATCGGAGGAGGAACAGGCGGAAACACGGCCAGGGATGAGGAGAACTGGAGGAGGAAGAGTTGGGAACAATTGGAAGAGGAAATTGGAGGAGGAACAGTCGGAGACGCAGCCGGAAAGGGGGAAAACCAGCAAACGGAACAGGCGGAGGGACACAGAATGGGAACAATCGGAGGAGGAACAGTCGGAGATGCAGCCGGGAAGGGGGAAAACCAGGGAATGGGAAGAGGTGGAGAGACAGGAAATGGGGATAAATGGAGGAAAAACAGTCGGAAACACAGCCAGGAATGGGGAGAATTGGAGGAGGAAGAGTTAGGAACAGGCGGAGGAGGAACAGGCGGAAACACGGCCGGGGATGGGGGAAAACCAGGGAATGGGAAGAGGTGGAGGAGGAACAGTCGGAGATGCAGCCGGGGATGGGGAAATGGAAGTGGAACAGTCGGAGACACAGCCAGGGATGGGAAAAACAGGGAATGGAACAGGCAGAGGGACATGGAATGGGAACAATCAGAGGAGGAACAGTCGGAGACGCAGCCGGGAAGGGGGAAAACCAGGGAATGGGGAGAGGTGGAGAGACAGGAAATGGGGATAAATGGAGGAAAACCAGTTGGAAACACAGCCAGGAATGGGGAGAATTGGAGGAGGAAGAGTTAGGAACAGGCGGAGGAGGAACAGGCGGAAACACGGCCGGGGATGGGGGAAAACCAGGGAATGGGAAGAGGTGGAGGAGGAACAGTCGAAGACACAGCCGGGGATGGGGAAAAACAGGGAATGGAACAGGCAGAGGAACAGGGAATGGGAACAATCAGAGGAGGAACAGTCGGAGACGCAGCCGGGGAGGGGGAGAAACGGAATGGGAAGAGGTGGAGGAGAAACAGGCGAAAAGACAGGAAACGGGGATAAATGGAGGAAAACCAGTCGGAAATGCAACCAGGGATGGGGGAAAAACAGGGAATGGGAAGAAGCAGAGGAGGAACAGTCGGAAACACAGCCAGGGATGGGGAAAAAACAGGGAATGGGAACAGGAGGAGGAGGAACAGTCGGAGACGCAGCTGGGGATGGGAAGAACAGGGAATGGGAACAGGCAGAGGAGGAACAGTTGGAAACACGGCCGGGGATGGGGTAAAACCAGGGAATGGGAAGAGGCGGAGGAGGAACAGTCGGAGCTACAGCTGGGGATGGGGAAAAACAGGGAATGGGAAGAGGTGGAGGAGGAACAGTCGGAAATGGCCGGAGATGGGGTAAAACCAGGGAATGGGAACAGGCGGAGGGGGAACAGTCGGAAACACAGCCGGGGATGGGGAAATGGAAGTGGAACAGTCGGAGACACAGCCGGGGATGGGGGAAAACAGGGAATGGGAAGAAGCGGAGGAGGAACAGTCGGAAACACAACCAGGGAGGGGGGAAAACAGGGAATGGGAAGAGGCGGGGGAGGAACAGTCGGAAACACAACCAGGCATGGCAACAACCAGAGCGGGAACAGCCACACCAACCCCAGCAACCGCCAAAGGACCCCCCATTCCCGGGCGCGCGCGACAGTCGGAGCAGGAAGCGCGAGCGGGAATTCCGAGTGGGGAATTCCGAGGGGGAATTCCGAGCGGTGTTTTCCAGGCGCGGCTGTGGCTGCTGGGATTGGGATTCAGCCTGGCCTACGGCAGCATGTTCACCAAGATCTGGTGGGTGCACACCGTCTTCACCAAGAAGGACGACAAGAAGGACAAGCGGAAGGCGAGGAATTCCCGGGAAATTCCTGGGAAAACCTGGGGGGGGGGTGGGGGTGGGGAATGGGGGGTTGGGAGATGGGTGTTGCCTCGGGGTTGTTGTTGGGATGGGGGGATGGGGGGGGTGTTTTGGGGAGCTGGGGGTTCTGTTGGGATCCGGGTGGTCCGTTGGGATCCGAGTGTTCCGTTGGGATCCGGGTGTTCCGTTGGGATCCGGGTTTTCTATCGGGATCCGGGTTTTCCGTCGGGATCCAGGTGTTCCTTTGGGATCCGGGTGTTCCTTTGGGATCCGGGTGTCATTGGGATCAGGGTCATTGGGATCCAGGTGGTCCATCGGGATCTGGGTGTTCCGCTGGGATCCGGGTGTTCCTTTGGGATCCGGGTGTTCCTTTGGGATCTGGGTGTCATTGGGATCAGGATCATTGGGATCCAGGTGGTCCATCGGGATCAGGATCATTGGGATCCAGGTGGTCCATCGGGATCTGGGTGTTCCGCTGGGATCCGGGTGTTCCCTTGGGATCCGGGTGTTCCATTGGGGTTGGGGTCATTGGGATCCAGGTTTTCCATTGGGATCCGGGTGTTCTGTCGGGATCTGGGTGTTCTGTCGGGATCCGGGTGTTCCCTTGGGATCCAGGTGTTCCATTGGGAATGGGCTCATTGGGATCCGGGTATTCCATCGGGATCCGGGTGTTCCCTTGGGATCTGGGTGTTCCTTCGGGATCCAGGTGTTCCATTGGGATCTGGGTGTTCCTTTGGGATCCGGGTGTCATTGGGATCAGGATCATTGGGATCCAGGTGGTCCATCGGGATCTGGGTGTTCCATCGGGATCCGGGCGTTCCCTTGGGATCCGGGTGTTCCATTGGGGTTGGGGTCATTGGGATCCAGGTTTTCCATTGGGATCCCGGTGTTCTGTCGGGATCTGGGTGTTCCATTGGGATCCAGGAGTTCCTCTGGGATCCAGGTGTTCTGTTGGGATCCAGGTGTTCCTTTGGGATCCGGGTGTTCCCTTGGGATCCGGGTGTCATTGGGATCCGGGTGTTTCCTTGGGATCCAGGTGTTCCATTGGGATCCGGGTGTTCCTTTGGGATCTGGGTGTTCCCTTGGGATCCGGGTGTCGTTGGGATCAGGGTCATCGGGATCCAGGTGTTCCCATCGGGATTTGAGTCTTCCATTGGGATCCAGGTGTTCCTTTGGGATCCGGGTGTTCCTTCGGGATCTGGGTGTTCCTTTGGGATCCGGGTGTTGTTGGGATCAGGGTCATCGGGATCCAGGTTTTCCATCAGGATCCAGGTTTTCCATCAGGATCCGGGTGTTCCATTGGGATCCGGGTGTTCCATTGGGATCCGGGTGTCGTTGGGATCAGGGTCGTTGGGATCCAGGTTTTCCATCAGGATCCGGGTGTTCCCTTGGGATCCGGGTGTCATTGGGATCAGGGTCATCGGGATCCAGGTTTTCCATCAGGATCCGGGTGTTCCATTGGGATCCGGGTGTCGTTGGGATCAGGGTCGTCGGGATCCAGGCGTTCCCATCGGGATTTGGGTTTTCCATCGGGATTTGGGTGTTGGCATCCGGCCCTTCCCTCACGTCCTGGCCATTCCCCGGGCCTCCGGCCGGCCCCTCGCTGCCGGTGACCGGGAAATTCCGCCCTTTCCAGAGCCTGGAGCCCTGGAAGCTCTACGCCACCGTGGGGGGGCTGGTGGCCTTCGACGTCGTCACCCTGAGCGTGTGGCAGATCGTGGACCCCCTGCACCGCACCATCGAGGTGAGGGGGGGGGTCTTGTTTTGGGGGGGGGTCGAGGTGTTTGGAGTCGGTTTTGGGGCGTTTTGGGGCGTTTTGGGGCGGTTTGGGGCGGTTTGGGCTGCTCGAGGTGTTCGGGGGAGGTTCTCGAGGTGTTTGGGAAAGGGCTCCTGGAGGTTTTGGGGATGGATTTTTGGGGTGCTCGAGGTGTTGAGGAACAGCTGGAGGGTTCGGCCCTGGCTGTGTCCACCTCAAAACAGCCCGAAACGCCTCAAAATGCCCCAAAACACCTCAAAATGCCCCAAAAACGCCCCCAAACACCTCAAAACGCCTCAAAACACCCCAAAATGCCCCAAAACACCCCAAAATGCTCCAAAACACCTCAAAACGCCCCAAAACACCTCAAAACGCCTCAAAACACCCCAAAATGCCCCCAAATGCACCAAAATACCTCAAAATACTGCAAGACACCTCAAAACTTCCCAAAACATGTCAAAACTCCCCAAAACGCCTCAAAACACCTCAAAATTCTCCAAAACACCTCAAAACACCTCAAAACTCCCCAAAACGCCTCAGAATTCCTCAAAATTCTCCAAAACGCCTCAAAATTCCTCAAAACTCCCCAAAACACCTCAAAACTCCCCAAAACGCCTCAAAACACCTCAAAATTCTCCAAAACACCTCAAAACTCCCCAAAACTCCCCAAAACACCTCAAAACACCTGAAAATTCTCCAAAACACCTCAGAATTCCTCAAAACTCCCCAAAACTCCTCAAAACTCCCCAAAACGCCTCAAAACTCCCCAAAACACCTCAAAACTCCTCAAAATTCCCCTAAACTCCCCAAAACACCTCAAAACACCTCAAAACTCCCCAAAACATCTCAAAACTCCTCAAAACTCCTCAAAATTCCCCTAAACTCCCCAAAACTCCCCAAAACACCTCAAAACTCCCCAAAACACCTCAAAACTCCCCTAAACTCCCCAAAACTCCCCAAAACACCTCAAAACTCCCCTAAACTCCCCAAAACACCTCAAAACACCTCAAAACTCCTCAAAACTCCCCAAAAGACCCCAAAACTCCTCAAAACTCCTCAAAATTCCCCCGAACACCCCAAAACTCCCCAAAACACCTCAAAACTCCTCAAAATTCCCCTAAACTCCCCAAAACACCTCAAAACACCTCAAAACTCCTCAAAATTCCCCTAAACTCCCCAAAACACCTCAAAACTCCTCAAAATTCCCCAAAACTCCCCAAAACTCCCCAAAACTCCTCAAAACTCCTCAAAATTCCCCTAAACTCCCCAAAACACCTCAAAACACCTCAAAACTCCTCAAAACTCCCCAAAACACCCCAAAACTCCTCAAAATTCCCCTAAACTCCCCAAAACTCCCCAAAACACCTCAAAACTCCTCAAAATTCCCCTAAACTCCCCAAAACACCTCAAAACTCCTCAAAACTCCTCAAAATTCCCCTAAACTCCCCCAAACACCTCAAAACTCCTCAAAATTCCCCTAAACTCCCCAAAACACCTCAAAACACCTCAAAACTCCTCAAAACTCCCCAAAACATCTCAAAACTCCTCAAAATTCCCCTAAACTCCCCAAAACACCTCAAAACTCCCCAAAACTCCTCAAAACTCCCCAAAACACCCCAAAACTCCTCAAAATTCCCCCGAACACCCCAAAACTCCCCAAAACACCTCAAAACTCCTCAAAATTCCCCAAAACACCTCAAAACTCCCCAAAACTCCTCAAAACTCCCCAAAACGCCTCAAACCCCCTCAAACCACCTCAAACCACCTCAAAACACCCCAAAACACCTCAAAATTCCCCAAAACTCCCCAAACCACCCCGAAACTCCCCGAAACTCGCCCGAAATTGCCGAATCCCGGCCGTTTTTCCCAGGAATTCACCAAGGAGGAGCCCAAGTCGGACATGGACGTGTCCATCCTGCCCCAGCTCGAGCACTGCAGCTCCACCAAGATGAACACCTGGCTCGGTGCGGGGTTTGGGGGGGAAATTTTGGGGGGTCAGGTCAAATTTGGGGGATTTTCCGAGGATTTTGGGAATTTCAGGTGGGATTTGGGTAGGATTTGGGAATTTCGGGTGGGATTTGAGAGGTCCATGGGTGATTTTTGGGGCGTTTTAGGTGGGATTTTGGGGGCTTGAGGTTGGGTTTGGAGGGTACGGGGGGAAATTTGGGGGGTTCAGGTCAAATTTGGGGGATTTTCTGAGGATTTAGGGGATTTTCAGAGGATTTGGGTGGGATTTGGGTGGGATTTGGGAATTTCGGGTGGGATTTGAGAGGTCCATGAGTGATTTTTGGGGTGTTTTAGGTGGGATTTTGGGGGCTTGAGGTTGGGTTTGGGGGGTACGGGGGGGAAATTTGGGGGGTTCAGGTCAAATTTGGGGGATTTTCAGAGGATTTGGGTGGGATTTGGGAATTTTGGGTGGGATTTGGGAATTTCAGGTGGGATTTGAGAGGTCCATGGGTGATTTTTGGGGTGTTTTAGGTGGGATTTTGGGGGTTTGAGCTTGGGTTTGGGGGTCCTGGGGGGGAAATTTGAGGGGTTCAGGTCAAATTTGGGGGATTTTCAGAGGATTTGGGTGGGATTTGGGAATTTTGGGTGGGATTTAGGAATTTCAGGTGGGATTTGAGGGGCCCATGGGTGATTTTTGGGGTGTTTTAGGTGGGATTTTGAGGGTTGAGGTTGGGTTTGGGGGTCCTGGGGGGGAAATTTGGGGGATTTTCAGAGGATTTGGGGGGATTTGGGAATTTTGGGTGGGATTTGGGAATTTCAGGTGGGATTTGAGGGGCCCATGGGTGATTTTTGGGGTGTTTTAGGTGGGATTTTGGGGGCTTGAGGTTGGGTTTGGGGGTCCTGGGGGGCAAATTTGGGGGGTCAGGTCAAATTTGGGGGATTTTCCGAGGATTTTGGGAATTTCAGGTGGGATTTGGGTGGGATTGGGGAATTTCAGGTGGGATTTGAGGGGCCCATGGGTGATTTTTGGGGTGTTTTAGGTGGGATTTTGGGGGCTTGAGGTTGGGTTTGGGGGTCCTGGGGGAGAAATTTGGGGGGTTCAGGTCAAATTTGGGGGATTTTCAGAGGATTTGGGGGATTTTCAGAGGATTTGGGTGGGATTTGGGTGGGATTTGGGAATTTCAGGTGGGATTTGAGGGGCCCATGGGTGATTTTTGGGGTGTTTTAGGTGGGATTTTGGGGGCTTGAGGTTGGGTTTGGGGGGTACGGGGGGGGAAATTTGTGGGGTTCAGGTCAAATTTGGGGGATTTTCCAAGGATTTGGGGGATTTTCAGAGGATTTGGGTGGGATTTGGGAATTTCGGGTGGGATTTGAGGGGCCCATGGGTGATTTTTGGGGCGTTTTAGGTGGGATTTTGGGGGCTTGAGGTTGGGTTTGGGGTGTCCTCGGGGGAAATTTGGGGGGTTCAGGTCAAATTTGGGGGATTTTCCGAGGATTTAGGGGATTTTCAGAGGATTTGGGTGGGATTTGGGTGGGATTGGGGAATTTCAGGTGGGATTTGAGGGGCCCATGGGTGATTTTTGGGGTGTTTTAGGTGGGATTTTGGGGGCTTGAGGTTGGGTTTTGGGGGTCCTGGGGGGGAAATTTGGGGGGTTCAGGTCAAATTTGGGGGATTTTCAGAGGATTTGGGTGGGATTTGGGAATTTTGGGTGGGATTTGGGAATTTCAGGTGGGATTTGAGGGGTCCATGGGTGATTTTTGGGGCGTTTTAGGTGGGATTTTGGGGGCTTGAGGTTGGGTTTGGGGGTCCTGGGGGGGAAATTTGGGGGGTTCAGGTCAAATTTGGGGGATTTTCTGAGGATTTTGGGAATTTCAGGTGGAATTTGGGGGGATTCAGGTGAGATTTGGGGGATTTTTAGAGGATTTGGGTGGGATTTGGGAATTTCAGGTGGGATTTGGGAATTTCAGGTGGAATTTGGGGGGACTTCAGTCAAATTCGGGGCAGATCCATTGGGATTTGAGGGGGTTTTGGGTGGTTTTTGCTGCCTCTCTCCACCCCAAATGAATTTTGGGATCTGATTTTGGATCCTTTTCCCGTTTTTTTTCCCAGGGATTTTTTATGGATTCAAGGGGCTCCTGCTCCTGTTGGGAATTTTCTTGGCCTACGAGACCAAGAGCGTCTCCACCGAGAAGATCAACGACCACCGCGCCGTGGGCATGGCCATCTACAACGTGGCGGTAAAATCCCGGCAGGAATTCCCGAAAAAAAACCGGGAATTTGAGGAAAAAAAAAAAAATCGGGGGGAAAAAAAAAAAAATTTGAAAATTAAAAAAAAAAACATAAAAAATCGGGAAAAAAAAGGTCAAAAATTGGTTTAAATTCTTCATCGAAGAAATACCCGGAAATTGAAAAAAAATCGGAACAAGTTTTAAGAAATGTTAAAGAAGTTTAAAAGTTAGTTTTAAAAAGCCCAAAAAAATTTAAAAAAAATCCCCCAAAAATCCCTAAAAAAATCTGAAAAAATTCCAAAAAATTTTTAAAAAAGCCCAAAAAATGACAAAAAAATTCCCCCAAAAATCTCCCAAAAATTCCAAAAAAATACCAAAAAAATTCCCCAAACCCCAAAAAAATAAAAAAAAAATCCCCAAAAAACCCCCAAAAAATTAACAAAAAAAATCCCCAAAAAATTCAAAAAATCCCAAAGAATTCCAAAAAAAATCCCCCAAAAACCCCCCAAATATTCAAAAAAAAACCCTAAAAAATTCCGGAAAAATTCCTAAAAAATCCCAATAAATTCTGAAAAAATCCCCAAAAAATTAAAAAAAAATCAAAAAAAAATCCCCAAAAAACTCCCCAAAAAATCCCAAAAAAATCCCCAAAAATCCCCAAAAATCCCAAAAAATCTCCAAAAAACCCCCCAAAATATCCCCCAAAATCCAAAAAAAATCCAAAATAATTCAAAAAAAATCTCCAAAAATCCCCCCAAAAATCCCAAAAAAATCCCAAAAAATCCCCCAAAAATCCCCAAAAAATCCTCCAAAAATCCCAAAAAAACCCCAAAAATCCTTAAAAATTCCCCCAAAAATCAAAAAAAAAGCCCCCTAAAAATCCCCCAAAAAATCCCCCAAAAAATCCCCAAAAATTCCAAAAAAATCCCAAAAAATCCCCAAAAATTCCCCCCAAAAATCCCAAAAAATCAAAAAAAAAATCCCAAAAAATCAAAAAAAATTCCAAAAAAATCAAAAAAAAATCCCCAAAAAATCCCCAAAAAATCCCCCAAAATTCCCCCACCTCCCCTCCGCCCTGGCAGCGCCGCGGCCGTGCCGGAATTCCGGGGCTTTTCCCAGGTTTTGTGCCTGATCACGGCGCCGGTGACGCTGATCCTGAGCAGCCAGCAGGACGCCGCCTTCGCCTTCGCCTCCCTCGCCGTCGTCTTCTCCTCCTACATCACCCTCGTGGTGCTCTTCGTGCCCAAGGTGAGCCCGGCGGGAATTCTGGGGCAAAATCGGGAATTTTCGGGATTTTTCGGGATTTTTTGGGATTTTTTTAACATTTTTTTTCGATTTTTTTGGGTCTTTTTTGGGGTTTTTTAGGGTTTTTTTTAGGTTTTTTTGTGGTTTTTTTGCGATTTTTTGGGGGTGTTTGCAGGGATTTCTTTGGATTTGGGGATTTTATGGGATTTGGGGGATTTTTAGGATTTTTTTAGGAATTTTAAAAATTTTTTTCGGATTTTTTTTAATTTTTTTCGGATTTTTTTCAGATTTTTTTCAGATTTTTTTCAGATTTTATGCGATTTTTGGGGGATTTTTTAGGATTTTTTTGAGGAATTTTTGGGGAATTTGGAAGGGTTTTCTGGGATTTTGGGAGAGGTTTTTTTGGGATTTTATTGGGATTTTTTTGGAATTTTTTAGGATTTTTTGGGGATTTTTTATGGATTTTTTTTGGATTTTGAGAGAGGATTTTTTGGGATTTTGGGAGAGGATTTTTTTAGGATTTTGGAAAAGGATTTTTTTGGGGTTTTGAGAGAGGATTTTTTTTAGGATTTTGGAAAAGGATTTCTTGGGGATTTTAGGGGATTTTTTAGGGAATTTTTGGGGTTTTTTTTTTAGGATTTTATGGGATTTTTGGGAGGAGTTTTGGGAGGATTTTTTGGGATCCGCGAGTTCCTCCTACATCACCCTCGTGGTGCTCTTCGTGCCCAAGGTGAGCCCGGCGGGAATTCCGGGGCAAAACCGGGAATTTTCGGGATTTTTCGGGATTTTTTGGGATTTTTTAACATTTTTTTTTCTATTTTTTTCGGTCTTTTTTGGGGTTTTTTAGGGTTTTTTTTAGGTTTTTTTCTGCTTTTTTCCCATTTTTTTGCGATTTTTTGGGGGCGTTTGCAGGGATTTCTTTGGATTTGGGGATTTTATGGGATTTGGGGGATTTTTAGATTTTTTTTAGGATTTTTAAAAATTTTTTTCGGATTTTTTTAAATTTTTTTCAGATTTTTTTCTGATTTTTTTCTGATTTTATGCGATTTTTGGGGGATTTTTTAGTTTTTTTTAGGATTTTTTCGAGGAATTTTTGGGGAATTTTGAAGGGTTTTCTGGGATTTTGAGAGAGGTTTTTTTGGGATTTTATTGGGATTTTTTTGGAGATTTTTTAGGATTTTTTGGGGATTTTTTACTGATTTTTTTGGGATTTTGAGAGAGGATTCTTTGGGATTTTGGGAGAGAATTTTTTTAGGATTTTGGAAGAGGATTTTTTTGGGATTTTAGGGGATTTTTTAGGGAATTTTTGGGGTTTTTTTTTTAGGATTTTATGGGATTTTGGGGAGGAGTTTTGGGAGGATTTTTTGGGATCCGCGAGTTCCTCCTACATCACCCTCGTGGTGCTCTTCGTGCCCAAGGTGAGCCCGGCGGGAATTCCGGGGCAAAATCGGGAATTTTCGGGATTTTTCGGGATTTTTTGGGATTTTTTTAACATTTTTTTTCGATTTTTTTGGGTCTTTTTGGGGTTTTTTAGGGTTTTTTTGTGGTCTTTTTGTGGTTTTTTTCCCCTTTTTTTGCGATTTTTTGGGGGGGTTTGCGGGGATTTCTTTGGATTTGGGGATTTTATGGGATTTGGGGGATTTTTAGGATTTTAGGATTTTTAAAAATTTTTTTCGGATTTTTTTTAATTTTTTTCGGATTTTTTTGAGATTTTTTTCAGATTTTATGCGATTTTTGGGGGATTTTTAAGGTTTTTTTTGAGGAATTTTTGGGGAATTTGGAAGGGTTTTCTGGGATTTTGGGAGAGGATTTTTTGGGATTTTTTAGGATTATATTGGAATTTTTTGGAGATTTTTTAGGATTTTTGGGGGATTTTTAACGAATTTTTTTGGGATTTTGAGAGAGGATTTTTTGGGATTTTTTAGGGATTTTGAGAGAGGATTTTTTTGGGATTTTTTTGGGATTTTTTGGGATTTTGGGAGAGGATTTTTTTAGGATTTTGAAAAAGGATTTTTTTGGGATTTTAGGGGATTTTTTAGGGAATTTTTGGGGTTTTTTTTTTTAGGATTTTATGGGATTTTGGGGAGGAGTTTTGGGAGGATTTTTCGGGATCCGCGAGTTCCTCCTACATCACCCTCGTGGTGCTCTTCGTGCCCAAGGTGAGCCCGGCGGGAATTCCGGGGCAAAATCGGGAATTTTCAGGATTTTTTGGGATTTTTTGGGATTTTTTAACTTTTTTTTTTCGATTTTTTTTGGTCTTTTTTGGGGTTTTTTAGGGTTCTTTTTAGGTTTTTTTGTGGGTTTTTTTTCCATTTTTTTGAAATTTTTGGGGGTGTTTGCAGGGATTTGTTTGGATTTGGGGATTTTATGGGATTTGGGGGATTTTTAGATTTTTTTTAGGATTTTTAAAAATTTTTTTCGGATTTTTTTTAATTTTTTTCGGATTTTTTTCTGATTTTTTTCTGATTTTATGCGATTTTGGGGGGATTTTTTTAGGATTTTTTAGGATTTTTTTGAGGAATTTTTTGGGATTATTGAAGGGTTTTCTGGGATTTTGGGAGAGGATTTTTTGGGATTTTTTAGGATTTTATTGGGATATTTTGGGAGTTTTTGGGGGGATTTTTGGGGGGAATTTTAGGGGATTTTTTTAGGATTATTTTGGGGATTTTGGAAGAGGATTTTTTGGGATTTTTTTGGATTTTATGAGATTTTTTTGGCGTTTTTTAGGATTTTATGGGATTTTTGGAGAGAATTTTTGGGGATTTTTTGGGGATTTTTTTGGGGATTGTGGGAGAGGAATTTTTGAGATTTTTTTTGGATTTTGGGAGAGAATTTTTTTGTGATTTTATAGGATTTTTTAGGGAATATTGGGGAAAAATGGGGAAAACCGGGGAAAAATGGGGAAAAATCGGAGAAAAACTGGGAAAAATCGAGGAAAAATGGGGGAAAAACGGGGAAAAATTGGGGAAAAATGGGGAAAAAATGGAGAAAAATCGGGGAAAAATCGGGGAAAAAAGGGGAAAAATTTGGGAAAAATTGGGAAAAATGGGGAAAAATTGGGGAAAAATTAGGCAAAAATCAGGGGAAAAATGGGAAACATCAGGGAAAAATAAGGGAAAAATGGGGAAAAATGGAGGAAAAATGGGGTAAAAATGGGGGGGAAAATGGAGAAAAATTGGGGGAAAATCGGGAAAAATGGAGGAAAAATGGGAAAAAATTGGGGATAAATGGGGAAAAATGGGGGGAAAATGGGGGGGAAATGGGGAAAAATTTGGGAAACATGGGGGAAAAAGCCACAAAAAATAGGGGAAAAACAGGGGAAAAATCTGGGAAAAATTGGGGAAAAATGGGGAAAAATCTGGGAAAAATTGGGAAAAATTGGGAAAATCAGGGGAAAATGGGGAAAAATCAGGGGAAAAATGGGAAAAAATCGGGGATAAATGGGGAAAAATGGGGGGAAAATGGAGGAAAAATCAGGGAAAATAAGGGGAAAATGGGGAAAAATGGGGGGAAAATGGGGGAAAAATCTGGGGAAAATGGGAAAAATCTCGGAAAAATGGGGGAAAAAGCCAGAAAAAATAGGGAAACAATTGGGGAAAAATCAGGGAAAAATTGGCGAAAAATGTGGGAAAATCGGGGGAAAATCAGGGAAAAAAATGGAGAAAAATCGGGGAAAAACGGGGAAAAATCGGGGAAAAATGGGGAAAAATCGGGGAAAAACTGGGAAAAATCAGGGAAAAAATGGGGGAAAATCAGGGAAAAATGGGGAAAAATCAGGGAAAAATTGGGAAAAATGGGGAAAAATTGGGAAAAATCAGGGAAAAAATGGAGAAAAATTGGGGAAAAATTGGGAAAAATGGGGAAAAATTGGGCAAAAATCGGGAGGAAAATGGGGGAAAAATGGGGGAAAAAATGGAGAAAAATTGGGGGAAAATCGGCAAAAATGGGGGAAAAATGGGAAAAAATCGGGGATAAATGGGGAAAAATGGGGGGAAATGGGGGAAAATGGGGGAAAAATGGGAAAAAATCGGGGATAAATGGGGGAAAATGGGGAAAATGGGGTAAAAATGGGGGGAAAATGGGGGAAAAATGGGAAAAAATTGGGGATAAATGGGGAAAAATGGGGGGAAAATTGGGGAAAAATGGGGAAAAATGGGGGAAAAATTGGGGAAAAATTGGGGGAAAATCGGGGAAAAATCAGGGAAAAAATGGAGAAAAATCGGCGAAAAATCGGGGAAAAATTGGGAAAAATGGGGGAAAAATCAGGGAAAAATTGGGAAAAATGGGGAAAAAATTGGGGAAAAATGGGGAAAAAATAGGGAAAAATTGGGAAAAATCAGGGAAAAAATGGAGAAAAATCGGGGAAAAATGGGGGAAAAATCAGGGAAAAATTGGGAAAAATGGGGAAAAATTGGGAAAAATCAGGGAAAAAATGGAGAAAAATTGGGGAAAAATTGGGAAAAATGGGGAAAAATCGGGGAAAAATTGGGCAAAAATCGGGGAAAAATGGGAAAAAATCGGGGATAAATGGGGAAAAATGGGGGGAAAATGGGGGGGAAATGGGGGGAAAAATGGGAAAAAATCGGGGATAAATGGGGAAAAATGGGGGGAAAATGGGGGAAAATGGGGAAAATGGGGGAAAAAATGGGGGGAAAATCGGGGAAAAATGTGGGAAAAATCAGGGAAAAATGGAGAAAAATCAGGGAAAAATGAGAAAAAACGGGGAAAAATCGGGGAAAAACAGGGAAAAATGGGGGAAAAATCAGGGAAAAATGGGGAAAAAATTGGGGAAAAATGGGGAAAAAATAGGGGAAAATTGGGGAAAATCAGGGAAAAAACGGGGAAAAATCAGGGAAAAATGGGGAAAAATCAGGGAAAAAACGGGGAAAAAACGGGGAAAAATTGGGAAAAATGGGGGAAAAATGGGGGAAAATTGGGGAAAAATCGGGAAAAATGGGGGAAAAATGTGGGAAAAATGGGGAAAAATTGGGGGAAAATGGAGAAAAATGGGGAAAAATCTGGGAAAAATGGGGGAAAAATGGGAAAAAATCGGGGATAAATGGGGAAAAATGGGGGGAATGTGGGAAAAATGGGGAAAATGGGGGAAAATGGGGGAAAAATTGGGAAAAATCTGGGAAAAATGGGGGGAATGTGGGGAAAATGGGGGAAAATGGGGAAAATGGGGAAAATGGGGGAAAAATGGGGGGAAAATTGGGGAAAAATGGGGGGAAAAACGGGAAAAAATCGGGGATAAATGGGGAAAAATGGGGGGAAAATGGGGGGAAAAATGGGGGGAAAAATCAGGGGAAAAATGGAGAAAAATCAGGGAAAACACGGGGAAAAAAACGGGGAAAAATTGGGAAAAATGGGGGAAAATGGGGAAAAATGGGGAAAATGGGGGAAAAATGGGGGAAAAAATGGGGATAAAATCGGGGAAAAATCAGGGAAAAATTGGGAAAAATCAGGGAAAAACGGGGAAAAACAGGGAAAAATTAGGGAAAAATGGGGGGAAAAATGGGAAAAATCAGGGATAAATGGGGAAAAATGGGGGGAATGTGGGAAAAATGGGGAAAATGGGGAAAAATGGGGAAAATCTGGGAAAAATGGGGGAAAAAATGGGGATAAAATCGGGGAAAAATCAGGGAAAAATTGGGAAAAATCAGGGAAAAACGGGGAAAAATGGGGAAAAATTGGGAAAAATTGGGAAAAATCAGGGAAAAATGGGGAAAAATCCGGGAAAATTCCGGGACAAATGAGGGAATGTTGGGGGGGGGGCAGATGCGGCGGCTGATCACGCGCGGGGAGTGGCAGTCGGAGCAGCAGGACACGATGAAAACGGGCTCCTCCACCAACAACAACGAGGAGGAGAAATCGCGGCTGCTGGAGAAGGAAAACCGGGAATTGGAGAAGATCATCGCCGAGGTGGGGGAGGGGACGCCGGGATTTCGGGGCGGGGTTGGGCTGGAGCCGCTTTTTCCCGGAGGTTTCGTCTTTTTTTGGTGTTTTTTTCCCGTCGTTTTCTTCGTTTTGCGTCATTTTTCCCATTTTTTCCCGTTTTTTTCCACCATTTTTTCTTCATTTTCCCATTATTTTATCCCATTTTTCTCATGGTTTTCCCAGCGTTTTTTTCTCTTTATTTTTTTACCCCTTTTTCCCACCATTTTTTCCCGGTTTTTTTCCCATTTCCCACCATTTTTCCCATGATTTCCCCCCCCTTTTCCCATTGTTTTATCCCGTTTTTCTCACAATTATCCCACCATTTTTTCTCGTTTTTTTCTCTTTATTTTTTCCCCCTTTTTCCACCATTTTTTCTCGGTTTTTTCTCTTTATTTTTTCCCCCTTTTCCAACCATTTTTCCCATTTTCTCCCCCCTTTTCCCATTGTTTTATCCCATTTTTCTCATGATTTTCCTCGATTTTCACCTCCTTTTCCCATTGTTCTAATCTCATTTTTTTTCATTAATTTTCCCATAATTTTTTCCCTTTTTTTTTCATTATTCCCTCCCCCTTTTCCCCCATATTTTCCCTTTTTTTCCCCATTTTTCCCCCTTTTCCACCATTTTTCCTGTTTTTTCCATTTTTCCCTCCTTTTCCCATTGTTTTATCCCGTTTTTCTCATGATTTTCCCACCATTTTTTCCCATTTCCCCCCCTTTTCCCACCATTTTTTCCCCATTTTTTGCTCCTTTTCCCATTATTTTAATCCCATTTTTTCCATTAATTTTCCCATCATTTTTTCCCATTTTTTCTTGTTATTTCCCCCCCTTCCCCCCCATTTTTCCCCCATTTCCCACCATTTTTCCCATGATTTCCCCCCCCTTTTCCCATTGTTTTATCCCGTTTTTCTCACAATTTTCCCACCATTTTTTCTCAGTTTATTCTCTTTATTTTTTCCCCTTTTTCCCACCATTCCCCCCCCCATCTTTTTCCTCCTTTTCCCATTGTTTTATCCCATTTTTCTCATGATTCTTCCACCATTTTTTCTCGTTTTTTCTCTTTATTTTTCCCCCTTTTCCCACCATTTTTTCCCATTATTCCTCCACATTTTCCCACCGTTTTCCCCCCTTTTTCCCATTTTTTCCCCACCATTTTCCCCATGATTTTTCCCATTATTTTCCCCCCTTTTCCCACCATTTTTCCCCCCTTCCCCCCCCCTTTTCCCACTATTTTCCCCACCATTTTTCCCCTTTTTCTCCCCATTTTTCCCATTATTTTCCCATTGTTTTCCCACCATTTTTTATGATTTTTCTCCCCATTCTTCCCCCCTTCCCCCCCCTTTTCCCACCATTTTTCTCACGTTTTTCCCCTTTTTCTCCCCATTTTTCCCATTATTCTCCCATTATTTTCCCATTGTTTTCCCCCCCTTTTCCCACCATTTTTCTCACGTTTTTTCCCCCTTTTCTCCCCATTTTGCTTCCTCTTTTCCCACCATTTTCCCACCATTTTTCCCGTTTTTCCCTTTTCTCCCCATTTTCCCCATTATTTTCCCATTGTTTTCCCACCATTTTCCCCCCCTTTTCCCACCATTTTTCCCACTGTTTTTCCCCTTTTTCTCCCCATTTTTCCCATTATTTTCCCATTGTTTTCCCCTTTTCCCACCATTTTTCTCACGTTTTTTCCCCCTTTTCTCCCCATTTTGCTCCCTCTTTTCCCACCATTTTCCCACCATTTTTCCCACCGTTTTTCCCCTTTTTCTCCCCATTTTTCCCACTATTTTTCCCATTATTTCCCCCATCATTTTCCCACCATTTTTCTCACGTTTTTCCCCTTTTTCTCCCCATTTTTCCCATTATTTTCCCACCATTTTCCCCCCCATTTTTCTCACGTTTTTTCCCCCTTTTCTCCCCATTTTGCCCCCTCTTTTCCCACCATTTTTCCCACCATTTTTCTCACGTTTTTCCCCTTTTTCTCCCCATTTTCCCACCATTTTTTCTGATTTTTCTCCCCATTTTCCACCATTTTTTCTGATTTTTCTCCCCATTTTTCCCCCCCTTCTCCCCCCTTTTCCCACCGTTTTTCCCCTTTTTCTCCCCATTTTTCCCACCGTTTTTCCCCTTTTTCTCCCCATTTTTCCCATTATTTTCCCATTGTTTTCCCACCATTTTCCCACCATTTTTCTCACGTTTTTTCCCCCTTTTCTGCCCATTTTCCCCCCCTCTTTTCCCACCATTTTTCCCACCGTTTCCCCACCATTTTTCTCACGTTTTCCCCCTTTTTCTCCCCATTTTTCCCCCTTTTCCCACCATTTTTCTCCCCATTTTTCCCACTGTTTTTCCCCTTTTTCTCACCATTTTTCCCATTATTTCCCCCATCATTTTCCCACCATTTTTCCCACCGTTTTTCCCCTTTTTCTCCCCATCTTTCCCATTATTTTCCCACCGTTCCCCCCCCTTTTCCCCCCATATTTCTCACGTTTTTTCCCCCTTTTCTCCCCATTTTCCCCCCTTTTCCCACCATTTTTCTCACGTTTTTCCCCTTTTTCTCCCCATTTTTCCCACCGTTTTTCCCCTTTTCCTCCCCATTTTTCCCATTATTCTCCCATTATTTTCCCATTGTTTCCCCCCCCTTTTCCCACCATTTTTCTCACATTTTTCCCCTTTTTCTCCCCATTTTCCCACCATTTTTTCTGATTTTTCTCCCCATTTCCCCCCCCTTTTCCCACCGTTTTTCCCCTTTTTCTCCCCATTTTTCCCATTATTTTCCCATTGTTTTCCCACAATTTTTCCCACCATTTTTCTCACGTTTTTCCCCCTTTTTCTCCCCATTTTCCCCACCGTTTTCCCACCATTTTTCCCATTATTTTCCCACCATTTTTCTCACGTTTTTCCCCCCTTTTCTCCCCATTTTCCCCCCTCTTTTCCCACCATTTTTCCCACCATTTTTCTCATGTTTTTCCCCCTTTTTCTCCCCATTTTTCCCACCATTTTCCCACCATTTTCCCCACGTTTTTCCCCTTTTTCTCCCCATTTTTCCCACCATTTTTTCGGATTTTTCTCCCCATTTTTCCCCCCCTTCTCCCCCCTTTTCCCACCATTTTCCCACCATTTTTCCCACCGTTTTTCCCCTTTTTTTCCCCATTTTTCCCACTATTTTTCCCATTATTTCCCCCATCATTTTCCCACCATTTTTCTCACGTTTTTCCCCTTTTTCTCCCCATTTTTCCCATTATTTTCCCACCATTTTCCCCCCCATTTTTCTCACGTTTTTTCCCCCCTTTTCTCCCCATTTTGCCCCCTCTTTTCCCACCATTTTTCCCACCATTTTCCACCATTTTTCTCACATTTTTCCCCTTTTTCTCCCCATTTTCCCACCATTTTTTCTGATTTTTCTCCCCATTCCCCCCCCTTTTCCCACCGTTTTTCCCCTTTTTCTCCCCATTTTTCCCATTATTTTCCCATTGTTTTCCCACCAATTTTCCCACCATTTTTCTCACGTTTTCCCCCCTTTTTCTCACCATTTTCCCCACCGTTTTCCCACCATTTTTCCCATTATTTTCCCATTGTTTTCCCCCCCTTTTCCCACCATTTTTCTCACGTTTTTTCCCCCTTTTCTCCCCATTTTGCCCCCTCTTTTCCCACCATTTTCCCACCATTTTTCCCGTTTTTCCCCTTTTCCTCCCCATTTTTCCCATTATTCTCCCATTATTTTCCCATTGTTTTCCCACCCCTTTTCCCACCATTTTTCTCACATTTTTTCCCCCTTTTCCTCCCCATTTTTCCCATTATTCTCCCATTATTTTCCCATTGTTTTCCCCCCCTTTTCCCACCATTTTTCTCACATTTTTCCCCTTTTTCTCCCCATTTTCCCACCATTTTTTCTGATTTTTCTCCCCATTTCCCCCCCCTTTTCCCACCGTTTTTTCCCCTTTTTCTCCCCATTTTGCCCCCTCTTTTCCCACCATTTTCCCACCATTTTCCCACCATTTTTCTCACGTTTTTCCCCTTTTTCTCCCCATTTTCCCCATTATTTTCCCATTGTTTTCCCCCCCTTTTCCCACCATTTTTCTCACGTTTTTTCCCCCCTTTTCTCCCCATTTTCCCCCCTTTTCCCACCATTTTTCTCACGTTTTTCCCCTTTTCCTCCCCATTTTTCCCACTGTTTTTCCCCTTTTTCTCCCCATTTTTCCCATTATTTTCCCATTGTTTTCCCCCCCTTTCCCCACCATTTTTCTCACGTTTTTCCCCTTTTTTTCCCCATTTTTCTCACATTTTTCCCCCCCTCCCCATCCCCAGAAAGAAGAGCGCGTCTCCGAGCTCCGCCAGCAGCTCCAGGCCCGGCAGCAGCTGCAGCTCCGCTCCCGGCGCCGCCCTTCCCGCGATTCCGACAACCACTTCCCGCCGGGATCCTCCTCCTCCTCCTCCTCCCACCCCCATCCCCAACATTCCCAACATTCCCAACATTCCCAAGGATCCTCGCCCTTCTACCAGCCCAGCCTCGTGCGCTGCCTGGTGTCGGAGCAGGCGGAGAAACTGGGACGGGGGAATTGCGACGGGAGCCGCGTCCACCTCCTGTACAAGTGAAAATTCCCGGAGAATTTCCACCTCCCAAAAAAAAAAAAATCGACCGGGAAAGAAAACCGGGAATTCCGACGGAAAAACGGGGGTTGGGTTGGAGTGGAGCGAAGGGGGTTTTGGGGTTTTTTTTTTGTTTTTTTTTTTTCAGGGATTTTTGGGGGTTTTTTTTTGTGGTTTTGGGATTGTGAGAGGGAAAGAGGAGGAAGAATTCCTGGGGGGGGTGTTGAGTGGATCGAGTGGAATTCCTCAGAAATCCGATGGAATTCCCCAGAAATCCTACAGAATTCCCAGTTTTTCTACAGCCGTCCCATAAATCCCCACAGAAATCCCATAAATCCCATGGAATTCCCCATAAATCCCACGGAATTCCCATAAATCCCATGGAATTCCCCATAAATCCCATGGAATTCCCCATAAATCCCATAGAATTCCCCATAAATCCTACAGAATTCCCAGTTTTTCTACAGCCATCCCATAAATCCCCACAGAATTCCCATAAATCCCCTGGAATTCCCCATAAATCCTACCGAATTGCCAGTTTTCCTACAGACATCTCATAAATCCCCACAGAATTCCCATAAACCCCACAGAATTCCCATAAATCCCATGGAACTCCCATAAACCCCACAGAATTCCCAGTTTTCCTACAGCCATCCCATAAATCCCCACAGAATTCCCATAAATCCCCACAGAATTCCCCATAAATCCTACAGAATTCCCAGTTTTCCTACAGCCATCCCATAAACCTCAGAGAACTCCCATAAATCCCCTGGAATTCCCATAAACCCCATGGAATTCCCATAAATCCCCACAGAATTCCCACTTTTCCTACAGCCATCCCACAAATCCCACAGAATTCCCATAAATCCCCACAGAATTCCCATAAATCCCATGGAACTCCCATAAACCCCACAGAATTCCCCAGAAATCCTACTAAATTCCCAGTTTTTCTACAGCCATCCCATAAATCCCACAGAATTCCCATAAATCCCATGGAATTCCCATAAACCCCATAAAATTCCCATAAATCCCCACAGAATTCCCATAAATCCCTCAGAATTCCCATAAACCCCATGGAATTCCCATAAATCCCCTGGAATTCCCATAAATCCCGACAAAAGTCCCATAAATCCCATGGAATTCCCAGTTTTCCTACAGCCATCCCATAAACCCCAGAGAACTCCCATAAATCCCATGGAATTCCCATAAATCCCTCAGAATTCCCATAAATCCCTCAGAATTCCCAGTTTTCCCACAGAATTCCCAGTTTTCCTACAGCCATCCCATAAACCCCACAAAACTTCCATAAATCCCCTGGAACTCCCATAAATCCCATGGAATTCCCATAAACCCCACAGAATTCCCATAAATCCCACAGAATTCCCATAAATCCCCCGGAATATCCATAAATCCTCTGAATTCCCATAAAGCCTATAGAATTCTGTTTTCCCACAGAATTCCCAGTTTTCCTACAGCCATCCCATAAATCCCTACAGAATTCCCATAAACCCCTACAGAATTCCCATAAACCCCTACAGAATTCCCATAAATCCCTCAGAATTCCCATAAACCCCATGGAATTCCCATAAATCCCATGGAATTCCCATAAATCCTACAAAATTCCCATAAACCCCATGAAATTCCCATAAATCCCTCAGAATTCCCATAAATCCCTCAGAATTCCCATAAATCCCACAGAATTCCCAGTTTTCCTACAGCCATCCCATAAACCCCACAGAACTTCCATAAATCCCCTGGAATTCCCATAAATCCCATGGAATTCCCATAAACCCCACAGAATTCCCATAAATCCCACAGAATTCCCATAAATCCCACAGAATTCCCATAAATCCCCCGGAATATCCATAAATCCTCTGGAATTCCCATAAATCCTATAGAATTCTCAGTTTTCCCACAGAATTCCCAGTTTTCCTACAGCCATCCCATAAACCCCACAGAATTCCCATAAACCCCTACAGAATTCCCATAAATCCCCTGGAATTCCCATAAATCCCACAGAATTCCCATAAATCCCTACAGAATTCCCATAAATCGCACAGAATTCCCATAAATCCCTACAGAATTCCCATAAATCCCCTGGAATTCCCATAAACCCCACAGAATTCCCATAAATCCCTCAGAATTCCCATAAATCCTACAAGATTCCCATAAATCCCGACAGAATTCCCATAAATCCCATGGAATTCCCAGTTTTCCTACAGCCATCCCATAAATCCCTACAGAATTCCCATAAATCCCTCAGAATTCCCATAAACCCCATGGAATTCCCATAAATCCCCTGGAATTCCCATAAATCCCGACAAAAGTCCCATAAATCCCATGGAATTCCCAGTTTTCCTACAGCCATCCCATAAACCCCAGAGAACTCCCATAAATCCCATGGAATTCCCATAAATCCCACAGAATTCCCATAAACCCCACAGAATTCCCATAAACCCCACAGAATTCCCATAAATCCCCACAGAATTCCCATAAATCCCTCAGAATTCCCAGTTTTCCCACAGAATTCCCAGTTTTCCTACAGCCATCCCATAAACCCCACAAAACTTCCATAAATCCCCTGGAATTCCCATAAATCCTACAAGATTCCCATAAACCCCACAGAATTCCCATAAATCCCCACAGAATTCCCATAAATCCCACAGAATTCCCAGTTTTCCTACAGCTATCCCATAAACCCCACAGAATTCCCATAAACCCCACAGAATTCCCATAAATCCCTCAGAATTCCCATAAATCCCCACAGCCGTCCCATAAACCCCTACAGAATTCCCATAAACCCCACAGAATTCCCATAAACCCCACAGAATTCCCATAAACCCCTACAAAATTCCCATAAACCCCACAGAATTCCCATAAACCCCCACAAAATTCCCAGAAATCCCCCAGAATTCCCAACCTTTATCCCACAATTCCCCCTCTCTCCCCCCCCTCCCCCAAAACAATTCCCGACCCCCTCCGGGTGGGGAAAAATCCCGGAATTCCGAGGAAAACTCGGGATCATCGGGGTCGGGATCGGTCCCGGGGCCGGGAATTCCCGGGAATTCTCCGACTGTCGCGTCCGGGCTCCGGTTTTTTGCCGAAATTCCCACGGAAAACCGGGATCCTGCTGCTTCCCACGGCTCCGAGTGGTTTTTTTTGGGGGAATTTTCGGGAATTTTGGGGGGGTTTGGGGGTGGATTTGGGATGGGGGGTGGGGTCGGTGTGGAATTTCCTAAAAAGTTTTGTGGGATTGGTAGGAAAATGCTCGGAATTCCCGAAAAAATGCCTGGAATTTGCTAAAAAATGCCAGAATTCCCTAAAAAAAATCTAGAGTTCCTAAAAAATCCCCCAAAAATGCCCAGAATTCCCGAAAAAATGCCTGGAATTCCCTAAAAAAAAACCATCCAGAATTCCCTAAAAAATCCCTAAACAACGCCCAGAATTCCCAAAAAAATGCCCAGAATTCCCAAAAAAAATCCCAGAAAAAGGCCCAGAATTCCCGAAAAAACATCCAGAATTCCCTAAAAAATCCCAAAATTACCCAAAAAACGCCCAGAATTCACTAAAAAAAATCCCAGAATTCCCTAAAAAACATCCAGAATTCCTAAAAAATCCCAAAAAAATGCCCAGAATTCCCTAAACACGCCCAGAATTCCCTAAAAAACACCCAGAATTCCCCAAAAAATCCCAGAAAAAGGCCCAGAATTCCCCAAAAAACATCCAGAATTCCCTAAAAAATCCCAAAATTACCCAAAAAACACCCAGAATTCACTAAAAAAATCCCAAAATTTCCTAAAAAAGCCCAGAATTCCCCAAAAAATGCCCAGAATTCACTAAAAAATCCCAGAATTCCCTAAAAAACACCCCAAATTCCTAAAAAGTCCCAGAATTCCTAAAAAATCCCAGAAAAAGGTCCAGAATCCCCAAAAAACGCCCAGAATTCCCTAAAAAATGCCCAGAATTCCCTAAAAAAACGCCTGGAATTCCCTAAAAAATCCCAGAATTCCTAAAAAATCCCAGAAAAACGCCCAGAATGCCCAAAAAACCCCCCAAATTTCCCACCAAAAAACCCCGAATTCCAAAAAAACCCCCCAAATTCCCATAAAAATCCCCAAAAAAACCCAAAATTCCCAAATCCCCTCCAAACTCCCCCAAAATTCCCCAAAAAATTCTCCAAATTCTGTTAAAATTCCCCCAAAAAATCTTTAAATTCCCAAAAAAGACCCCAAAAACCCCTTAAAATTCCCAACCCTCCCCCAAAAATCCACCAAATTCCCTTAAAATTCCCCAAAAAAACCCCAAAATTCCAAAAAAAACCTCCAAATCCCCCCAAAAAATCCCCCCCAAATTCCCTTAAAATTCCCAAAAAAACCCCAAATCCCCCCAAAATTCCCAAATATTCCCCAAATTCCCAAAAACCCTCCCCCAATTCCATTAAAATTCCCCCAAGAAATCCCAAAATTCCCAAAAAAGACCCCAAAATTCCCCCAAAAAACCCTCAAAATTCCCAAATCCCTCCCAAAAATTCCCCCAAATTTTTCTAAAATTCCTAAAAAATTCCCCAAAATTACAAAAAAAAACCCAAATTCCCCCAAAAAATCCCAAAAATCCCCAAAAAACCCACAAAATTTCCAGCCCCCCCTAAAAAATTCCAGAAAAAGTCCCAAATTTCCTTAAAATTCCTAAAAAATACCTCCAAAATTCCCCAAAAACCTCCAAAATTCCCCAAAAAACCCCAAATTCCCAAAAAAACCCAAATTCCCAACCTCCCCATCAAATTCCCTAAAAA